>CAIGQQ010010737.1:1334736-1346247 GCA_903798035.1 Danio albolineatus
TGCAAAGGAAGAATGTCAATCAAAGTGTTTCTGCAGACTGTTTTAATCAAGTGTGATCATTATGCTATGCTAACTATTAACTCTAATAGCGGACGGCTGCTTCTCACTCAGGGCTGTCTATGCTAATGAAGGAGAGATAGAAGGAGACTAATGGGCGGGGCTTTCCCCCTCTGATGACACACACAAATGTCAATGTCAATCAAAGTGTTTGTGTAGACTGTTTTATCAAGTGTGATCATAAAAAATAGAATAAATTTTCCTCATTAGAGGCTGGTTATAGTTACATACTTTTGCCACAGAATTGTATTTAAACTTCTTTTAAAAAGTGATTTTTGCATAATAAGTCCCCTTTAAAATCATCATAGAACATAATAAACAATGGATTCTGAAAATTAGCGATCATATCTTATTTAAATTAGTTTAAACTACAATAAAACTTCAATTAGTAGTAATTTTTTACATTTTTACTGAATATTTTGATCGAATCAGCACAGCCTTGTTTACTAAAAGAGACTTCTTTTTAAAAATACCGAAGTGACTCCAATATTTTCAATGTTAGTGTTTAAATACTATATTAAATTACTGTAATGAGAAAAATATTTTGCGAAAAAATAATGTCACATAAAAAAACATCAATAAACCAAGCAATGTCTTTGATTTTGAGGTGTAAAAAAATAACCTAATAACATTTCTCACATATACACGTATGCGCTTCTGTTTTGCTGAAGGTGACGTAAATAAATCTATTTGTTCAAGTCTCTTATATCTTTCTTTTTTTCCTGCTTTTAGTCTGAATCAGAAATGATTATGACTTAAGGCTGATTTATACTTCTGCGTCAAGCACACGCGTATGCTCTGGCGCAGCCTTCACATTGTCGCAATAGCCCTCAAGCCTCCTTTTCACTGCACACGACAAACGACAGAACGGAAGTTATTCGTTTCCAATGGAGAGTAGTCCGGGAGCTGCGCGGAGCTCCGATCATCTCCGTATGTGGAAAATTGTAATCTGAATTGAGCTGCGGATCAGTTGAAATATTTTAACTCCTGCGACTAGACTGTGACCGGCAGTGATGTATTTCAGTGTTGTCCAAGCAGGTCTGTGCGCACGAGATGAGAAATATGATTTTTTTTCGTTATTTGTTTTTTTTAAATCAGAAAAAGTCTATAATAATAAAAAAAAAAACATTTCTATTCATAAATGAGTAATAAAAAAAGATAATTTTTTATGTTTTCTCCACATTCTCTCCAAAATTTAGCAGTCTATGAGTTTCAGTATTCATTTATTCAACCATGGTAAAGACACGGAGAATCATTGCACTCCTTTATTTCGGACATTGCGAGAATCAGCATCTCCTCCATGGTGCACGACAACACTGAAAACACTGTGCGACTGCCACAAGGGGGCGTGTTCCAAATGTCATGTGCAGTGGAAAGACGGCTTCACTGTGGCTGTCCTCTCAAAAAAATTTAACTACAACAACGCAACGACAAGTAGTGCAAGCTCTGTGATTGGTCGGCTTGGTAGCTGTGACCAGTGAGAGCGACTGAGAGCCGCGCAAACCCGTTGGAGTGAGTGTTTACAAGTGTTAAGTCGCATGAAGTAGCTCTAGATCAGGGGTGCCCAAACTTTTTCGTATGAAGGGCCAAATATCATTGATAGCCGTGGGCCGAATGGAACTATACCAAACTATTTTACATTAAAGTTGCCATGGGTAATTTTCTACTTCATATTTTTTTATCATAATAAAAAAATAGAAAAACTTTACTTTTAAAAAGTTAAACTGCGCAAGTTAAAACAAACAATCATGTTTATAAAACAGCGGAGTTCAATGCTGGATACACTAGTCAAGCAGAATCTGCCATTGACTTGATTCACTCACCAAAGTCTCTGCATTGTCCTCTATCCGTCGAATGCACATTTTAAACTAAAAATAAGATTAAATTTATCATTTAAAATTGAAACATTTAATTTCAGATAACTTTTATGTAGCTTAACAATAAAGTAAACAAATAAAAGAGTACATTGAGGCCCCGTTTACACTAATGCGTTTTCGTTTTAAAACGCATACGTTTTGCTACGGTTATGCCATGCGTCCACACTACGCCGAAGTTTTCGAGCTCCGAAAACGGAGCGTTTTGGAAACGCTGGAGAGGCCGTTTTCATTCTAAAATGCTGCTGCTCCGTCTCAGTGTGGATTGGGGAAAACGGAGACGTTTGAAAACGGAGGCGTGGCTGTAGAGATTCGCTACCGAGATTCGCTTTTGGGTCATTGCGTATCCTTCCCTTATTCGTCAAGCCCCTATCACATGACTATAACGCCACAGACCAGCCTTCACTGTAAACAACATGGATAGAAATGGGAGCGTTGTTTGCACTATTGTCTGTTTTAGGCGCCATTGTGCAGTTAAACTCTGCCTTTTATACTACAACAGCTGGATATATTCACAAGAGGCAAGCTATTGTTCGAGCATTCGCTAATCACTCGCGTTTCAAGCAGCGTAAGCCCTATTTAGAATGCCCAGCGAGACACATGCTTTCTGTTTATACTGGAACGCGCATGCCCAGAGTGTGCGAATGGTCACGTGATATACGTTTCTGGTGGAGTAGTGTGTACAGAGATGTGTTCAGAAACGCTGGGTGGACGCGGATCGTTTTCATGCTAAAACGCTGTTTTAAAAATAAAACGCACTAGTGTAAACGGGGCCTAAATTTGAAATGACAATCTCTAAAGCATTCTCAGATGGGATGGCGAGCCAAATCAAAGGTTACCATGGGCCAACTTTGGCCCGCAGGCCCTAGTTTGGGCATCTCTGCTCTAGATGGAAACTGCTGTTTTGTGTTTACATTATGAATAAAGTTGTTGCACGTCCGCCAGTTTCTTCCTCTGAATAAGCGAATTTTAGCTACTTCTACATTAAGGTAGCACTAGTGAAGAAACACACAGGGCAAAATAAAACCCCGCTGCCAGCTAACGCTTTAGAAGTGTTATTGCAGAGCAACACAAACAGCATGCAGAAGTATAAATGCACGCATAAGCCAGGTTTTTTAACGCAGAAGTATAAATCAGCCTTTTATGAAAGGATCTTGAGGCCAGTTCACAGCATTGGATGCTAGCAAATAAACGGGAAATCAGATTACAGGCAGAGGAAATACAGTAGCAACACACAATCACAGTATCATCAGAGTCCTGCAGCGATGAAAACACAAAAGATGAAGAAAAAAAGAAGACAAACCTTTTTTTTTTTTGCCTAACAGCGATACTTCACATCATTTACTCACCCATATGACTTTCTTTGCTCCGTAGAACACTAAAGAAGATATTCAGCAGAATGTCTGAGCTGCTCTCTTCCATGCAACGAAAACCAATGAGCTCCAAAGCCAAAAAAAAAAACCTATATATATATATATATATGCTATTTTGTGACAGAATAAAAGTGAGTGAATCATTCAGTTTTAGGTGAACTTCCCACATTTATGCCCTGATCCTTCTTGTTTAGCCAAGATGGCATCGGAAGACTGAACAGTCCTCCTGTCCTCTCGGCGAGACAAGAAAACATACTTGAACTTTTTTTTCTGAAAGGGATAAGTGTAAAGCGACTATGTCTTAATATGTGCATCATCCAGAGGTGTTTCATGCTACAGTAGTTGTCATTGTATGCTTGTGAGCAACTTCCACCCAGAATGCCTCGTTTCACAGTTTCTCCTTGGCTTCTTGTGGTTCTTTAGAGTGTAAATGGCTGTTTTGTGTCATACATGTGTGTGTATGTGTGTGTGTGTAGTAGCTACTGTGAGTGTTGTAGTATCCACCTTATTTTTAAGCATTATAATGCGTTAGATTTCCTTTAAATCGCTTTGACTGCGTCCGAAATTGCATACTTCCATACTATATAGATTATTTTGAGGGATGTAAACAATAACAATGGTTCTATTTCCTGTTTTACATTTTTAGTTTCTATCGCTTCAGAGAATCCAAAAAGAGCCACGTTTTGATAAATTATGTTATGGCAGCTTTAACATGAAGATTTGATTGAATTGTTACGGTTCTGAAATAGTTTGAAAACAAACAGGAAGTGTTCATGGGCCAGTGACATCGCCACATTGAAATGGTCTATAGCAGGGGTGCCCAAACTTCTTCTTATAAAGGGCCAAAAAACAACAAGAATAATAATTCTGACTTCAACTGTAACTAATGCTTCAACAGCGGATGGCTCCTTTCCTACCGGCGACCAAAACAGAAGCCTAAAGCCTCATTCACACTGTGACTCGCGACTTCCGGCGACCTCAAGGCTCGTACACACCGGGGCGCTTTTCGTTGGCGTTAATCGTCAGAGTTTTTGAGACGTTTTTCGGCATTCAAGACCAAGCGATTTTCTCTGGCGTCGAGCAGAAGAGTATGCAAAATCACTCCTTGACGTTAGATGGCGCACATGGTGGCGCCGAGCTTCTGACACCCGCTTGTTACACAACAGAAGAAAAGAGGAAGTTGACATGCTTGTTGTTGCGATCGGCAAAGCATGGATGGTTCAAGTAGCAGCTCTAGCGATGAAGAAATGATTATTGTTCACCAGTGCAGTAAGTAGCTCCACGTTTATATCGCCTCTGGGCATCTTCTTCAATGTACATGTGCATTAACAGTTTTGCGCTTGAGCACCTCCAAGGGGTGTTTACTGTAACTTCAGCAGCTCCGTACACGTGAACAAAAGTGGCAATCTGATTGGTGGAGAAGGCGGGGCGTCAAAACAAAAAAAACGAGCATGAAGCGTTTCTTTAAAAATGACGCTTTTACGCCTGCCGTTTTGCGCGCTGGTGTGCACAATCACATTGGCGCCCTTTATTTAGTCACGAGGCGTTAAACGTTGAACGAAAACGCGAGCAAAAAAACATCTCGGTGTGCACGGGCCTTCAGTCTATGCGAGCAACAGCGACCGTTGCCAACTAAGTGGGCGTGTCGAGGCAAAGCTGAGAATCCTTTCAACTTTATGCAAATGAAGAGCGACTTTCTTTAGCGACAGCCAATAGGAGCACCAGAAGAGCTCACTTGATCCAGAGGTCGGTTGTATTCTCTGTGTTGTATATAGGCATGGGACGATAACCGTTTTCAAGGTATACCGCGGTATAGAAAAGTCAAGGTTTTCATACCACCCAAATTTTCTGCTATTCCGTTCCTAAGGTATGTGTAAGATGTATATTTACATTTTTTTGTTTTGTTTTTTGGTGCAAATTGGAAAGACATCAATGTTTTTGAAACAAATGAAGACAGCAGAAGTCAATGATTCACTTCAATTATTCAGCCTGACATGTTTACTGTCCAAAAATACTTTAAATGTTTCTATATATTGTGTTCAAAGGGGGGGGAAAAGGTTTTGTTTTTAAGCCAGACATTTAAAAAGAATATATTTTAGAGTAGTAAACACAATACCGTTATACTGTGAAACCATGATATATTTATCCATGGTTATTATACCGTCAGAATCTTATACCGGCCCATGCCTGGTTGTACATACCAACACAGACCTGCGTTTGACGCATGTCGCCACCAGGCAGCTACAAAGTCGCTGCTAGTCTGAATGAGGCGTAACATTAGGGCTGCTCGATTATGGGAAAAATCATAATCATGATTATTTTGGTCGTAATTGTGATCACGATTGTTTAAAATGATTATCAGTGAGCCATATGTCCAATGCTTTCTCATCTGCGCTTTTTACAACGTGAATGAATCAAACAGAAGTCAATAAATGAAGCACGTCTCATGCTACGAGCTTTCAGAGGAATGAATTCGAACTGACGGACAGGGGGCGGGATTAGGCATGGGCTGTTAGGCATAAGATTCTGACGGTATGGTAACCTTGGATAAAAATATCACGGTTTCACGGTATCGTGTTTACTGCTCTAAAATATACTCTTTTAAATATCTGGCTAAAAAACAAAAAATTTTCCCTTTTGAACACAATATATTTGATTTTTAGAAATATTTAAAGTATTTTCGGACAGTAAACAGGTCAAGCTAAATAATTCAAGTGAACCATTGACTACTGCTGTTTTCATTTGTTTCAAAAACACAGATTTCTTTACAATTTACACCTAAAAAAACCCAAACAAAAAACTGTAAATAAAAAAAATCGTACTCGTACCCTAGGAACGGAATAGCAGAAAATTTTGGCGGTATGAAAACCTTGACTACTCCATACCACGGTATACCTTGAAAACGGTTATCGTCCCATGCCTAGGCGGGCTACGTCACATACTAATCGTTTTATCTCAATGATGCTTGTTCAGAATCGTCAAAAATGGAAATTCGATTAATTGCACAACCCAACCTAACACATCATAATAAAGCACGTCATCGCAGATACTGCTAGGCCTGTCATGATAATCAATATATGGACTTATCGTACAACACATGGACATGACCGCAATCGTTTTTGGTGACGCAATATATAATCGCCAATACACAATACCAATTCAAGCAACGTTTTATCTGATTGTGCAACATCTCTATCTCTGTGTGGTTAAAAAACACTGTAGTATTTACTATAAATCACTCTAGTATGTTTTATGTGGCTCTCTGACGACTTTAAATAGATCTGGTAGCAGATAATCGCAGCCTCTGTTGCTTTTTACCTTGTTAACGTTTCTAATTATTTATTTGGGATCTGCGTTTTCTCATTCTGATTCCAACGCCTGATTTTTAAACTGTTAAAATGACTATAATTAAATGAAATATTCTGGCTATATAATATATAGCGGCATTAAATGGTCTTAAGATCACTATAATATCGTTTATCGCGATATATTTTGGTGCAATATATCGTCCGACAGAAAAACAGATATCGTGACAGGCCTATTTGCTGCAAAAATAAGGTGGATGCTAGTGTAAAAGTGTGTGCGCTACAGGCCTGCTCTGCTAGCTCTGAGGCTGCGGGATGATGCTGGAGCAGTCGGTCACCAGCAGGTCCACCACCGTGTTTCCGCTCACGAACACTGTTGGCGCTGAGACCATGTTGCAGAGGGTGACGGTGCTGCCGGGAACAGCTTCACTGGTGGTGGTGGTGGTGGTGATGATGGGGCCGGGTTCGCTGGCTGGGGGGTTGTGGGTACCCATGTGGCCTTGCAGCTGTGTGGGGGTCTTGCAGTGTACGCCGCAGAGCTGGCAGACCAGGATGCCGCCGGAGCCGGTGCTGCCGAAGCCTCCGCCGCTCTCCTTCCACTCCTGGCCGTGGTGCTTCTGAGCGTGAACCCGCAGGTACGTCAGCGTGGTGAAACCTGACCGGGGGAACAGATGTGGAGGTGAAGCATTACTGATGCATTTTGTTATTTGAAGATAGCCATAGCCTCGTAATTTTGTTTGTTTGATTGCGTTGTACACCATGCCAGCTTGTATGGCTTTTTTAATTGCCTATTTAATTTTATTTTAATGACAGTTCAAATAAATGAAGTTCAATAATATATACATATTTGATTAAAACTCTAAAAGCTAAAATTAGTTTAAAAACTAATAATAATAATAATAATAATAATAATAATAATAATAATAATAATAATAATAATAAAAAAAAATTCTGGCGAAATTAAAGGGCCACGAAACCCCCCGGTCTCAGCGGGGTGTTTTCACACCTCAGGAAAGTGGGTGTGTCCAGCTCGGTTTAGGTGGGAGTGTCAGGGAAGGGGAAAGAGGGAAGGTTTAGCATAAAAATGGGAGTTTCCATTTGTGCACGTGCTGATTTTTACAGAGGAACAACAAACACACAGACGCAGGGGAGAAAGACAGTGACAGTGTTTACATGGACGTCAGTAATCGGATTATTTGCCAAATTATTCATTTGTCGACTTTAACGGCACTTTAACTTTAATCCAGGAACATTTCTTGCATGCCCCCGTGACAAAAGAGATGCGAGAAACTGCTAAGAGTGCATTTTTAATGGAGTGTTTAATACCACGTGGTGTATGAGAGAAATAAAAACCCCTCCGCATTTCTCAGTAACTTATGCTCTCGGTGGGTAGCGTCAGAAAGCTGTGTGTGTATACACTATCCTGTCACAAAATGCGGCAGTGTTTATATGTTTACACTCGGAGAGCAGCATCTACAGCGGATCTTTCAGTCTATAATACTGTAGTGATGTTAGCGTGCTGTAAACTCAGTAACGACACAAGCAGCACGGAAAACACTCGCGGCCATTAGTAAACCATTCAAAAGATGCCCCTCGCAACACAAAAAGCGCCTTCGTTGTAATTGGTCCCTTATGCAGCCAAACTAAAAATATATATATAATTTATTTATTAATTTTTTAACTGATATCATTAATCGGTTAAAGCGCACTCTTTCTGTGGTGTTAAAGTGGTGTTAGTGAGGCCAACAGGGGGCGCTCAACCTGCAGTCTGTGTGGGTCCTAACACCCCAGTATAGTGAAGGGGACTCTATACTGCTCAGTGAGCGCCGTCTTTCGGATGAGACGTTAAACCGAGGTCCTGACTCTCTGTGGTCGTTAAAAAAATTCCAGGACGTTCTTCTAAAAATACATCCTGGTTAATGATGTCATAAGCCCTTCAGGCTGCAAGCATACACCCCACGCAGCGAAGGGGCGTGGCCAGATGTGTTGTAATGTTATAGCAGGACGCTTCTTAGTGACATGAAGCCGATCCGCGAATCTCAGCACATTATGTTAGCTGACCAATCAGAGCCTCTTGAGGACGGGTTTTTGGGGGAACTAGGAAATATGACAGTCGTTTTCATGTTAGCTGTGTAGCTGTATATAATTAAAGTAAGATTATGAAAAAATAACGTGATTTTTCACAAATGAAGCATGAGCACACATTGCTTTGCACCCCATAAACACAATCAAGCTTTAAAAATACACACTGGACCACCCCTTTAATACATAATAATAATAATAATAATAATAATAATAATAATAATAATAAGTAAATATATGTATATTTTTTATATTTTTACTTTTTTTTTATATAAAATGAATGCAACCTTGGCAAGCATAAGACTTTTGCCATATGATTAATTTTCTTGTGTCTGTCTTTTGGCCTATAAGTTTCAAAAGAAAAATATGGATATACAGATTAGATATAAAAAATGACAGAGATAGATACACACGGCAGGACAAAAAGATTGATAGACAGACAAAAAGAACAATAGACAGACAAAAAAAATGCAAACACAAAGATAGACAGACAGAAAGAAAGAGACAGAGAAAGAACAAGACAGACAAAAAGAAAGAAAGGAGACAGAGAAAGAATGATAGACAAAGAAAGAAGGATAGACAGATAGACCGAGAGAAAAAAAAACAAAAACAATAAACAGACAGGCAGACTATACTGACTGCGGTTGCAGAGGTGGCAGGAGTGATGCTGTGATTGGTTGTGTACTCTCATGTGATCTGTGATGTAAGCAGCAGACAGCAGTTTGCCACAGATGTGACAGGGAACCTTCTCTTCATGTCTGATCATGTGAGCGCGCAGTCGGTCCCGCGTGGCGAAGCTGGATTCACACGTCTGCAACAAACAACACACACACCTCCACGTCTAACAACTGCTGTAGCCTCTTATATAACATCTTTAATCCGTCACACACAAAACAATGAGGAAGATTTGAAAAACACACACACACACACACAAATTTTACAGAACTGATGATCAAGTTTGCAATCTGATTTTATTCTAATCTTCAATCAATTGGATTTACATCAGATACAGGTTCCTTTTATCACTATTGTATAAATAATAAGCTAACTAACAATAACGTAAAATAAAAAAATAGGTAATATATTTAGCAAAATGTTCCTTTTATTAAAGTCTTTCTGCAGAAAAAAAGCCAATAGAGTGACTTGAGTCTATACCAGTGTTTCTCAACTGGTGGGTCGCGACCCAAAAGTGGATCGCAGGAACATTTTCAGTGGGTCTCGGAGTGTGTGGTAAAAAAACAACAACAAAAGTTACATTTTTAACTTGTTTTTCGTATACCGGACTTTTATTTTGAAATGTACGCTCGACAACCAATCCCTTTGGAATCGACGTGGAAAGCGGCACGTTGCCGAGCAACATAGAGAGTCAGCTGATGGAGCTGATGCCGCTGAAAAAGAAATTCAGTGAAGTAAGCCTCTCCCAGTTTTCGCGGTCTGAGGGTGCGATCAAACCCATCCCATTCAGAACTACGTATTTGTATGAAAGTGGCTTCTCTTCCTTGGTGCAGCTTAAGTCAAAGCAAAGGAACAGGTTGGACATAAAGCACGATCTTCAGGTAGCACTGTCTACCATCCCCCCTGACATTTTGTTAAATGTCAGCAATAAAATATTGTTTTTTTGTAAGTCTTGCTGATTTTCTCATGATTTTTCTGTCACTACTTGTGTATGTTAACAAATAAATACAAATTAAATTATAATTCCTAAAATTATATTACAGTTCCTAAAAATTTGGAACGCGGCTTGATGACCATGTAAAAATGTGGGTCCCGTGGCCAAACCAGTTGAGAACCACTGGTCTATACTGTATATAATAATACTGTAATGTACTGTTTGGTGAGATTTGACTCAGCCATAACCTGACAACAAAATTAAAAACGGTTCTTGGGATCGAAGATTCAATCCCATTTAAATCATAATGAGAACTGATAAAAACCAAGAACTGCTAATGATAGACACATCTAAACCATTTAGCGTAAACATGAATAATAATTTGTAAAAAAAATAAAAAATAAAAACCCACTTCTTTCAGTGTAAATAATACAATACTAATACTGAAAATAGCAAAACACTTGCATACCGGACATTTGAAGGGTCGTTCTGAAGAATGGACCTGCCTGACGTGACTATTGAGATGATCGGGCCTGTGAAAATGACAAATGACAACCATGTTATTCACAGTGGTATGTTTATTTTGTGGAAGCTAACAGCTAAAAGTATAGACCACTTTACCAAGAGACAATTTAATCATATCTTAACGTTAAAAAATCTGTCATGACATTATCAATATGTGGACATTTTTGGATATTTGGAAGCTATGGAAGTTGAAAATGTAATACACAAAAGTTTGGTTAGGACCATTGTTATTGTATACATTCCTTAAAATGGTCTATAGTCAAAGGTGGGGTTGTCACGATACTGGAATTCGATACCAATCACTACTGAAGTTTTAAAAACGACTATTTCCGGCAAACATTCGAGCGCTTTTAAACAGCGCTGATTTGCCTTTCTGTTCACATGCTCAACAGAAATGACTGTGATTGGCCGTGAAGGTCATCGGTGCACTGACCTCACCGCTGTTTACTAATTGTAACCGCAGATACAGGGACACTGGAGGGTTTTAAAGCCGCGATTCATCAGTGGATCGCTCGTAAGTCAGCTTATAGACCAGGGGTGTCCAAAGTTTTTTGGCCGAGGGCCAGATGCAAAAAACAACACGTTGTCCCGGGCCAAATTTTACAATTTCACAGAAAGGCATATATATATAATCATAATATATATATATATTTTACTCACCATAAGCTCTGTTAATGTGAACAGTG
>CAIGQQ010010737.1:1372034-1382789 GCA_903798035.1 Danio albolineatus
CTTTAAAAAAGGAATGGCTGTACTCACTTTATTAAGTCGAGTCAACTAATCGCTTAAAAAAACGAATGGCTGTACACATTTTATTAAGTCGAGTCAACTAATCGCTTTAAAAAAGAAATAGCTGTACTCATTTTATTAAGTCGAGTCAACTAATTGCTTTAAAATCAATGGGTTTACTCACTTTATTTAGTATGAGTCAACTAATAGTTTTGAAAATCAATGGGTTTACTCACTTTATTAAGTCGAGTCAACTAATCGCTTTAAAATCAATGGGTTTACTCACTTTAAGTAGAGTCAATGAATTGCTTTTTACAGTGTATATTTATTTAAATATAACTGTGTAGAAATATTTTATATATAAACAATTTCTATACATATACATATAAACAGATATTTATGTGAATTTATCTACACATAATAAATACGTACAGTACACACGTTATGTAAATGCAAACTTTTATTTTGTATGCAACTAGTTGTGATTAATCGTTAAACGGCACTAAAAGTCTCTCATAAACGCTTCATCTAAACAGGCTAAGCCTCACTTCATAAGGATATGACCGAAACACTTGTTTACATGGTAAATATGATCAGATCATTGCCTCTAGTGCAATAACACATTCTTCTAAACGCAGTATAGACAAACCCAAATTCACCAGGCCACAAACGGCTGTGTGTATACTGCAGAGTAAAATTAAATTGGGTCCTAAAATACAAACGTATATGACTTTAATCACCCTCATATGTAGTAATACAACAGGAAAATAGCAGGATCCTGTTTAACATTCTCTATAAAACTGTATATCTCGTATACTGAATTAATAACAGATCACCCACATCTCCAGTCTAAATTGATGAGATTGAGGTTAAAATTAACATAAACATTCAATAAAGTTCACTGCTAAAGTGGCAGATCTAAATGAACAGCATTTAGGATGGCTCATCCGTCTGGTGGAGTGAGCATTTTGGCAAGGACACGAATATAATTCAAGCATTTGATTGTCATTTATGAGGTCTTGCCTCCTACGCCTCCAGTGAAAGGACTCTTTAAAAAACTCTGAATACATATTTTAGCTGCTTTAAGTAGTTCTAAAGAGTCTGAAATGACAAAAAACACAGATTTTGAGAAAATGTGGAGCCTTGATTTCAATAAAATTAGTTTTTTTTTAAACGAGGATGCTTTTGAAAAGTAGGTAAAATATCTGGTGCTTTATATTTAAACTTCTATTGCACTTTTGGTTGAATAAGCTTGTAGTGTTGCATATTTGGGCAGATCTATAGTGTAAAGCACTGTATTATAATCCACATTCACAGTAGGTGTAGAAAACTATTTTGCATTAAACATGCGAGGCTTAACTGAAAGGCCTATGGTTGTTGTTGTTGTTATTTTTAACCAAGATCCACTTTGGTTTCGCAATGAATTATAATTGCATTGTAGAAATTAAGACCCCCTTCAAAACAAAATAAACTCAATCGAGATTGCACAGACATGGCTTCAAAAATCACCATAACACTTATAGCACTTGCTATTCGAGAATAAAACAAGGTAAATAAACAAATAATAATAATAAAACCTAGAAACTTTTACAAAAAGCACAATAAATGACTAAAGCTTTCCATTCACTGGCAACCGGCTATGAATGAGTGAGCTGAAATAAAACAGTACATTAAAATTAAAGGGGTAGTTCACCCAAAATTTAAAACTGTGTCATCTTTTGCCAACCCTCATGTTGTCCAACAGCTTTAAAGGGAAATGAAATGGAATTCTGTCATCATTTATTCGTCCTCAGTTCAGAGTTTCTTTCTTCTGCTGAACACTAAAGACAACATTTTCAAGAATATATAAAAACAGCAGCCTTCGACTTCCATAGTCTCTTCTATGGATGTCGATGAATGCTGGTTTCTAGGATTCACAATGTCTTGTTTTGTGCTCAAGCAAAAAGAGAAAGAACTTCATAACTGTTTAAGACAACTGAAGTGCGAGTAAATGAAGTTGAACTTTTTGATATTGGTTGAAATATCTCCTTAAGAGTCTGCTCGAGTAAAACACTATTTAAGATATTGGATACTAAAATCCTGTCCCTCCAATGAAAATCCAGGAAACTAAATTTCACAAGATCCAAACAAAGCTATCATAAAACAGATCCATGTAAACTGAGTGCTTTAATCCATGTGGAAAAAAAACTGTATCTCCACAAGACTTGGATTGAACCATTAACCAACTTCAAAATTTAGCCTCTTGGATTTTCATTGGAGCGACAGAAAATAATCAGACGTCTTAAAAATATCTTCATGCGTCCTAACAATGATCACTCTTGTGGTTTGACGTCACAAAACGGAGTGCTTGTGAACTCTAAATCAAAGCAGAGAGAAACGTAATGGCATGTGCGTGCTCACATACCTCCATTCTCCCGTCTCAAGCTATCTCCAAGGCACCATTTTTCCTTTCAAGCTCCTCCCTGAAGCGGTTCTCCTCAACACACTCTCCCACCTGCCCTCCTCCCTGTACATGCGCTCTCTCTCCACCTGTCTCCTCCTCTCCGTCTCTCTCCGCTCCCTCATCCTCCGCCTGTGTTCCCGCACCACTCGCGGCAGGAGCACCGGCAGCTTGCTGACTTTCTCCCTGCGGAGCAACCCGACTTCCTGCAGGCGTTTCAGGTAATTCTGCGGCAGCTCCTTCAGCACACGTTTGGCTACATGCAGCACCATGGAGTTAGCCAGGTCTGTGAGAGTGCCAAGAGGTCGACGGACAAACCTGCGCCCCATAAGGAGGATTCGTGCAAACAGAAGAGAGTGTTTGCTTTTAGCCTCATACTGTGCAGTATGGAGGCTCTTTAAAGGCACAGGGATCCTGGACTGCCGTCCACCCCAATTGCGTCCAGCTTTGGGGAACATGTCATAGAGGCTGCGCTCGGTCAGGCCTCCCAGAACAGACTGGCACACAGTGAAAAGCGGCTTTGGCAAGCGGAAGAGAACTCGCATCCACAGGCGATTGAGCTTGCGTGGGGTGTTCTGGAGGAAAACCCTTGCTGGTCGGACGACCAAGACCACAATAAGGTAAAGGGTGAGGAAAAGGGAAGGCGAGCTGAGAAAAGACGCAGAGATCAAAGCTATGGGGACATAATAGAGTCCCAAGCTTAAAGACAAAGCCAAACTGAACAGGCCTGAGCCCCAATATGTTAGCATGAGGTAGGTGGAAAATGAGAGAGAGCAGCAGGAACGCAGGAATAAGTAGGAAAAGAAGAGTGCCAGGAAGGCAAGTTCCCCAGAAAGGAGGATTGAAGCAAGTGATGGAAGTGGAGGTGAACGACGCAAGGAAAGCAGAAAGATGGAAAGTAAAAGAAGCGTGAGGACGGACGGCTGCACAGCAGCAGACAGTGAAAGAACGAGGCAGATAGCATGAGAAAAGAGAGAGGGAAGGGAAGGTTGGGAAGAGGAGGATGGGGAGGGAGGCATGTAGACCGGTGGAGGCTCCAGCTCCTCTAATGTATCCGGGAAGTAGAACTCCGAGAGTTCATCTATGTCCCGTTCAAGAGGGCGGTGCTCAAAAGAAGGGGCGGACATTAGCTCAGACGGACAGCCATCAGCCACGCCTCTATCCTCTTCCTCAGACTCTGACTCTGACTCACTTTCGCCGTCCAACTGAAGACCCTCTACTTGTCTAAGATCATTATCAATTTTGTCCTCAACCTGCTCTTCATCTGCAATTTTAGGGGATTCATCTAAACTTTCGTTAACATTGTCAGCTGATTCAGCCAACTCTTCCACTTTTCCTTCACTGTCTGTTACATCACATTGGTCAGTTAACGTCTCTTCAGTTTCATCTTCCTCAAGAACATCTACTTCCCTCTTCTCTTGCTCAGACGCCTCCTCAACAGCACCTACTGGCTGCATCTCATCCCCATCTATCTTTTCTCCATCCCTCTTCTCTTCATCCTGTGGCTCAACCCCTTCACTGTCAAGCCCCTCCCCTTCACTGACAGGCCCCTCCCCTTCTTTGGTATTCTCTGTGATGTCAGAGTCACTCACTCTCAGGCTCTTGGGCTGCTGGCGGACTTCAACAGCGTGCTTTTGCCGCAGCTCTTGCTCGCGGCGTTTGTTGTACTCCATCTGGTTGGTGAGTTCGGTCTGGTGCTGCGTGCGGATCAGGTCAGCCCGTGTGCGCTGCACCAGAGCCAGCTGTCTGAACTCCAGCTCCTGAGTCGACTCATGATGGCGGAGCAACATGGCACATTCCAGGTCCTTCAATGTCTGTTTCTTGTTCAGGTCCTATGTTAGGACAAGTATAGGAAAGAAAGGAAGCAAAGATGAGGGATGTTGGTCAGAAATGCACCAAGCAACAGAAGTCAGGCATAAATGAGTGCTTGGCATTTAATTAGATGATTTCCTCATTTAAAGCTCTAAATCTGGGCTGTCCAACCCCGTTCCTGGAGATCTACCTGCCTGCAGGGTTTAGCTCCAACCCTGATCAAACACAACTAAACCCACTAAGTTGGAAATGAAGGAGTACTTGGTAATTAAAGAACAGGTGTGTTTGATCAAGGTTTCACCTGAACTCTGCATGAAGGTAGATCTCCAGAAACAGAGTTGGGACACCCCTGCTCTAAATGGAAGGTGTTGGTGGTGTGGAACTCATTAGCAGCCTAATGGTTAGACTTGGATTTGTGATTTGAAGGTTTCACGTTTTGAGTCCCGGCACCGACAAGGATTGTAGGTGTTGGGAGTGAGTAACTTTCACCACCTTCAATACCACAGTTGAGGCCAGTCCCTTGAGCAAGGCACCAGTCCCCCAACAGCTCCCCGGGTGCCACAGCAATGGCTGCCCACTGCTCCGGGTGTGTGTGTTCACTTGTATGAGTAAAATGCATAGCACAAATTCCAAATAGGAGTAACGACTTTTCTTTAATTTTTAGGTGCATTTATGTCAGACCAAATTTGTTATTGTTAACTAAAAGTTAAATCAAGAAAATAATTCAATACTTTGTCTTGAATCAGTCTTCTGCTAACTCAGTACCTCTCTGAGCAGGTCTTGCTCCAGGTTGTGGCGAGACAGCAGCATCTTCCTCTTATACTGGCGACCCTGGAGCTCATAGTATTGCCTCTGTCTGCGCAGTAACCCTGCCTCTTCCTCTGCCTGGACCTGTTGGAGACACTCCTTCTGTTGAACAAGCCACTCCTGCTTCTCTCGTTTTGGTGTTGACTGGTTCTCATTGAGCTCCTGCAGGCAGAACCAAAATATTCAACACAACATCGGAGCAAAGCCACAGTCAATCACTCAAACTGGATGCTGATCTACCTCTTTCAGTTGCTCTTTTCGCTGCCTGTAGTGGCGTTTCTGAGACTCCAGCAGGCCGGTCAACTCTTTCTTCTGCTGGCCCAAGATATGCTGCTGAAACTTCTTCTCTTCTGTAACAGCAGCTTTAGTCTAAAGAGTAAGAAAAGAATAAGGAACAGTTTAGTTTAATTTACTACCATTTCAGCTTTCCAAAGCTCTTACATTCTATAATAGTACGTTCACAACAGATACGGAAGAAACATCAATCGTGAGTGATTTACATGTTAGGTCATTGAATAAACGCAATTAGACATCCTGCGTTGCGAATGACGTGAATCAGGCAAACGACGCGGCGTGAATTGCTCTAGTATGGGCCTGATTATGACCTAGCATCTGCAGTTGGTGTCCCAAGGGGAAATTCTACTGCCGACACGCGGCAACAGCCGATCAAACTGGGACCAGCTTAGTCGAAAGTACAGCTGAAAGCAGCAGACATCCAGCGGCAGCTTCAAGAGGAGTTGATGAACTTAGAGAGCTGGGTGCACCTCTGAAGGAATGGACCCAGACACAGTGCCAAACAAATCTATGCTGTTTTTCAGATATCCTCCAGAACATAAAGCTAATGTCTCGATAATATCCATGTTAGCCATTAGCAATGAAACAGAGTCACTGGTCAGACAGATTCCCCCTATCATGATGCGAATCCAGGTGTATCGTGAAGGAAGAGAGTAAAGTCATAACTATTCGCACAGACCGCAACTGAGAGGCCATAAGAGGTCAATTTATTTAAATCCCCACAATAGAATGGTAGGGGATACACTGATAACATGTGACTGTCGTCATAAATGAATCAACAAACTCATTCGGGAACAAACGCAAAGCAGGATCTATCAAGCAGTTCAAAACTAGATTAAAGACCTATCTTTTTAGTAAAGCATACACACAATACATCACATAGCGGTATGATGCATGAATGTGCTCCACGCATCTCGTTTATAAACACTATGAACAGCAGCTATGCTAACTATTCTCTTTGTTCTCTATTTCCACCTGGGGATGCTCATCCGGAGGCCCCCAGAGACTATGCAGCGCCACGGATATGATCCAATACCCGCGACAAGACGATCCCAAGGTTCCATAATCCTGGACCAGGCCGTATCCTGAGCAGCTGCTTAGTGCATGGCGGAGTAGCAAACATGAGACTGATTCCTGTGACCCTCCAAGGATAAACGAGCCTCGAGTTCTCCAGCCTCCGGTGCCTAGACTGCAGCTCTCAGCGCTGCTCTCCAATTGGTGAAGTTTTTTTTTTTTTTTCCCCCTCACCGCTGTCGCCACAGGCTCGCATAGTTCGGGACTTGTAGAGCTGCGCACCGATGGATTACTCTTCAGTGTTTGGACTCTCAGCAGTGAATATTAAACCACACTAAACTGAACTGAACTCCAACACTAAAAACTGGACTGACACTGTTTCAATTTACTATAATCTTCTATGTGAAGCTGCTTTGGCACAATCTACATTGTAAAAGCACTATACAAATAAAGGTGACCTGAATTGAAATCAAGCACAGTCTCCACCCACTCACCTCTTTCTCCAGAATGGCCTGGTGCTTCTTGCTGAGCTTGTCTGCTTCGCTGCCGAAGTTGTTCCTCTGCGTCTCCAGTTCTTTATCGAGCCTGAGCTGATGTTCATCCATCTCGGCCTTCAGCTTGTTCTCCAGCCCCATCAGCTGCTTCTGATGCTGCCTCCTCATGCGCTTGTATCCAGACATCTGCTCTCTCAGCGCTGAACCCTGCTCGTGCTCCTGGATCTGACGGGTCACCAAAGAGGCCGTGCGGATGGTGGCAAAGTGGTCCCGTCCTCTGCGTCTGCGGCCCCCGGATGGACCTTGCTGCTGGGAATCCATCTCCGGCTGGTAGGGGTCGTCATAGATGTTGTCATGATTCTGTGTGGGGACAGAGAGCCAGGAATGAAGAAAGAATCATAAACAATAGTGATGCAGTGATCTAGAATTCTCATAGCCAAATCTGACAGACTTGGTCCGCATTGTTTCATAGTGCGGGCATGGCCTTGGGAGAGGTGTCAGCATGGGGAAGACATTCCTAACACTTCCATTAGAAATGAATAGCGGTAACCTGGAGTTGTAGTGAAAATTGTGCTTTTTATGACTAAAAACGACGACCGCAGCCGGATTACTCATCCCTTCCCTGAAACCTGTACTTGACTGACTATTCCAAGCCTTTTCTCCACCAAATATGAATGCTACCATTAAATAATCCGGTTAGTAATTCTTATACTGGTGAATGAGTTGAGGCATAATCTGACAGAGATGCATTTTTTCGGCAGTACACTGATTTCTAGAGTGACCACAACCAAAGGAACTAAACGTGAGACAATTAAGTTTGTGTGTGCTTACTAGCTCAGATAAGAAACTGTTAACTTTCTGTTTATTACATGCAAAACTTATAATAGTTAGTTTTTGGGAAAAATACAGAAAGCCCGCATTTTGGACAATGGTTGCGGGAATTGTCTTATTGTTTGAAAAATTTACTTATGTAGTCAAGAGAAAACCTGAAAAGTTTTTCAAAATTTGGAATCCCTTTGTAGGTTTCCTGAAGGAAGCTGATACAAATCTTTTCCCTCGATAACTTGCATTAACTGCTATTGATATACCGTTGTTGTTATATGATGTACCTTTAAATTGTATGTGTAAATACACGCATTCACTTATATATTTGTATAATTTATATATATTACAATTGTTTTTGTTTATTTATTATTGTTATTATTATTATTTGTATTATTTAACTTTTCATTTATTACCATTATTATTATTATTTTGTATGCTTGATTTTGATTTCTGTTGTACATGCTAAAAGCTACTAAAATCAATAAAGACAGTGTTTAAAATCAATAAAGACAGTGTTTGTGTGTGACAATGTGAGACATTACCAAGAGTAAAACATAACTTGAAACTGCGTTTAACTTAATAAAAACCTCAGATCATTTAATGTCCTTTGTATCCTTTCAGAAAACAAAATTACAACACATTCACGTGGGGGAAACCAGAGCACCCGGAGGAAACCCGCGCGAACATGCGGAGAACATGCAAACTCCACACAGAAATGGCAACTGACCCAGCGACCTTCTTGCTGTGAGGCGATTGTGCTACTCGCTAGGCCACCGTGTTGCCCTAAGGAATTTATTTTACATGTAATTTGAAGTCAGCAAATAAAGAAAGTGAGCAATAAAGTAAAATGCCCAAAATTTAAGCCTGCACAATCTCTCTGTTCAAAATTGTTCAGTCTGACTTCAACTGAATGTGTGATCTATCATTTACACATACACAAACAAAGCCATGGACACATACCAGGGGTTTGTGCAGCACGGAGCTGTTGGAGGTCACTGTGTGTTCGCCCTCCTGCATCATCGCCATCTCTCCGCTGTCATCCGACCCATCGGCGAGGCTGTTCACTGAGGAACTCTGGGAGCTGGCACTGATAGACATGGATGGCAGTGAATGCGAGCTCTCCATGCTGTTCACCGTGCCCGTCCGCAACATGTACTGCTCCACATCCTGAAACACACAGGACTGTTTCGAAATAAAATTATGTGAAACACAGGACTAAAATATATATATTTATACAACAGTTCTGTCTGGTTCTTGAATCTTATTGGCTGATAGCCGTGAGATATCCTGCAATATTAGCACTCATACAGCCTCTGCACCCTTGTGTATTACTCCGCCCACATAGTGACAGCAGATCAATAAGCTCACTACATTTTGACAAATATTGCAGCTGTTGGACAACATAACGTACAATTGAGACGAGTATGTAGTTGTTTAGATTGCAACGGTGCAGTTTATATATAAGGATTGTGCCTATTTTAAATATGTATAATTTCGGAGATTCTGCATGACGGCAGCCATTAGCCTGGCATTGAGCAGAGCACAGAGAGTTGACGTTGCACCACAAGGTGGTGACAGAGACAGCATAATACGCCCTCAGGGGAGGAAAAACTCAGCGAATATGTTCAAATTACAGTTGATCAAATCATTATAAAACTGGTAAGTGACTTTTTAAGTCGATCTCTCTATGTTGTAGTGCTGTATTTATACCATAGTAATCTGGATTGTGTTTGCTTTGATTTTTCGGGGTTAATTATTGTGATCTCCCGATTGCAACAGAGAAATATTGGAAAAGACTGATGGCATTTCATGCTGTTCGGCTTTATGATCTTAAAGTGTGAGCAAAATCGCCTGTTTTGTCATCATTTTAGACATTACGCTAGAGAATCATTTAAACACTAGCTCTAATGTGACGTTGGTGAATTAGTAACAGTTTCTGCTGTTGTGACGTCAGCTGCAGATGTGAATGAACGGCAGAAGAAAGTAGTTCCTCTTACAAAAGGATTTTTGAGACTCTCGGGGGTTCAGCTCACAGGGGCATTTCAATGCATATGTACCGTATATGCGACAAATATAATTGTTTTCAAGATATTACTGGATCTTGAAAAATATCTAGTGAAATATCATGTACTGTCATTATGGTATAGATAAAAGAAATCAGTTATTAGAAATGAGTTATTAAATTATTATATCTAGAAATGCTGAAAAATAACCTCTCCATTAATTGGAAATTGGGGAATAAATATAAATTTTACACTAATAATTCTGACTTTAACTGTATATTGATGTAAAAAATGAATGAACACTTATTCTGTCTAGTACTTAGATATAAAAAATAAGGGATAATAAATTAAATTATTTAAAATGATATATCATATATGATTTAGAAATATCTTGCTTGTGATTAATAAAAAGATGGAATGACAAGTTGAATCAAATTATATTATATATTATATTACCCATTAAATCATAATTGAGTGAATAGTGAGAGAATTATGAGAGCCTCTAGTTTGTTCACTAGCCATTTCACACCCAAAAAGCAAAACAGATTAAGGACTGAAACAGGAAAGAAGATGATAACTGATCGGAATGAGAAAAGCAAAGAAATTACATTTAATAGTCAAAACACTAAAGAGAAACCTCTTTACAATAGCAAACTCTCTTTTCAATAGCCTCTAAAGTTCATATTGACTTTAAGGCAAACTAAATCAATTTGCTGTTATGTCACAAACAAGTCTCTCAAGGTCAGAGCAGCAGAAAAGAAGAAAGACTCCAACTCCGAACGTTTGAAAAATGAGCCGACAAATGTCTGAAAGCCAGTCAATAGACAAACAATTGACCAAACCTTAAATTATATCTATTGTTTGGTGTCTGGTGCCCTGTAAAAACTGCATGAGAGAATGTTTAAACTGTAGAGTAATTTTATTTCTATACAATATAAAAATAATATTAAAATGTATATATATATATATATAAAAAAATAAAATAAAATATAAAAACAATATAAAAATGTATATATATACAAAAATAAAAATAATATATAAAAATATAAAAATGTATATATATATATAT
>CAIGQQ010010760.1:0-11753 GCA_903798035.1 Danio albolineatus
GATGTGAAAATGGAGTCCTTGAATTCAATTATACTTATATTATGGAAGCCAATTAATTAGCCAATTTGCACACATTATGGCACTTTGCACAGCTCGATTTCTCATTAATTAACGCTTTTTTATTAGTAGTAGTGTTGTATATTCTGTTGGTATGATGTAACCAAGATCAAGAAGATATGTTTAATTCACCAAAGGCAAACAGTAATTGTGGAACAACTCATATTATTGATTTTCAAATGGTCTTTGAGAAGTGTATGGGGTTAAATTGATATCTGAAAGAACATTTATGTAAATGAATGTAGAAAACCTATACGTGTTGTAGCTGAAAATACACACTTGAAATGAAATCGGGTGTCAATTTCTGAAAACTGCAGTTATTTTCTTTATGTAAACTACAAAAACAGTATTTTTTGTCATGTACAGGTCCTGACAACTATAGCACGCATAACATGCTATTCATAGTCTTTTATGACAATGCTGTAATTTATTGTATACACAGAACATTTCCATTTTTAGTGCAGAGAGTGAATCTGCATCTCATTCAGCTTTTCTGCTGTTTCTTTCTATAAACGCATACAAAACGCATACAAAAAGCGTCCCGGTGTGTACGAGCCTTTAGATTTAAAGATACAAAACCTGTCACTGAGGTGGTACCTTTTTTACTTAACAGGTCCAAATTTGTGTCTTAAAGGTACATATTAATATGTCAAATGTACAAAAGTATACCTTATTGTCTTAAAGGTATAAAAATGAATCTCAAATATACAAAAATATACCCTAAAGGTAAAAATTATAACTTTTAGGTGCCAATATGCACATGTAATGTATAAACCTTTTGAAATGGTACCGCTGTACTGATGGGTTTTGTACCTTCATTTTTGAGAGTGCAGGGGAGTTGTAAAATTCGATACAACATACCGTTAACGCTAGACCCTGTGCAGGTCATAGATCAATTTTAACAAATTAATTAAAAATAATAACAATAATGATAATAATTCCCTACATTTATATAGCACTTTTCTAGACACTCAAAGCGCTACACAATGGGGGGGGGGTCTCCTCATCCACCACCAGTGTGCAGCATCCACCTGGATGACGCAACAGCAGCCATTTCGCACCAGATCGCACACCACACACCAGCTGATTGGTGGAGAGAAGACAGAGCGATGAAGCCAATTATGAAATGGGGATGGTTAGGAGGCCATGATGGAGAGAGGCCAATAGGCAGATCTGGCCAGGATGCCGGGGTTAAACCCCTACTCTTTTTCGAAGGACATCCTGGTATTTTAAACGACAGTCAGGACCTCGGTTTAACATATCCGAAAGACGGCACTCACTGAGCAGTATAGAGTCCCCTTCACTATACTGGGGTGTTAGGACCCACACAGACAGCAGGTTGAGCTCCCCTTGTTGGCCTTACTAACACCACTTCCGGCAGCAACATAGCTTTCTCATGTGGTCTTAAGCCGCCTTTCCACTGCACACGACATTTGGACACGACTGTCGGAATACGCCCCCTTGTGGCAGTCGCACAGTATTTTCAGTGTTGTCGGGCACCATGGGGGAGACGCTGAATCTCGCAGTATCCGAAATAAAGGATTCTTGCAGTGTCTGAAATAGGAGTGCAAGAGCAAGAGCCTTTATTCTCCGTGTGTTCACCATGGTTAAATGAATAAATAAATACTGAAACTCATAGGCCGCTAAAATGTCTATAATAATATTTTATTACTCATTTATGAATAGAAATGTTTTTTTTAAATACAGACTTTTTCTGATTCAAAAAAATAACGAAAAAACCCTATTTCTCATCTCGCGTGCACAGACCTGCTTGGACAACACTGAAATGCAACACTTCCAGTCAGCTGGTCTCATACGGTCTAGTCGCAGGAGTTCAAATATTTCAACGGATCTGCGGCTCAAATCGGATCCAAATTTCCCACATACGGAGATGATTGGAACGCAGCTCCCGGACTACTCTCCATTGGAAATGAATGACTTCTGGTCTGTCACTTGTCGTTTGTCGTGTGCAGTGGAAAGGCGGCTTTACATCCAGGTACTGACCAGGCGCAGCACTGCTTAGCTTCAGTGGGCGACCGTGTGAGAGTTGCAGAGAGCTAGCTGCCGGCTAAAAAAAAAGTGGAGTGTTCTTTAAAACAAAAACTGAGACTAAATTAAATCATCAAATCAATGAATCGAATCAAATTGTGCATTCAATGAACTATTACATCCCTACACCTAAAAAGATTGACACGTTTCATTTTTTAATTCAACGAATAAAAACTTGAGAATTCTCTGCGTTTTGCGGCTGTGTTTTGTACAAGAGGTCTGACCCGAGTCATTCACTCTCAGAACGACTGAAAAGCCCTCTCTGAGAATAGACAGATTAAAGAGTGCGACCCTTCAGGCGTCCATTTCATAGAGACAGAGTGTGGAGACAGTCACATATGTATTTGATAAAGGAAACTCACACACACACACACAGACAGTCACACAGCGCAGACAGAGATTACAGAAGATGCTGTTAAAAAGCAACCCGAGGCCTATACTGGGGTTTTTAACCTTGTTTTGGGGAGTGAAGTCTCTGCAGATGACAAACTGGCCCGTGGCATCAACAAGATGAAGTGATACTTCCACTGTCATATCAAAAAGAGCAACTTCAGGGCCCGTCGCTCTCAGACAAACAGACAGAGGGGGAGGAGGAGCGCCTGGTGCCGCAGGACATCTCCAGATCAGAGGTGGTCTTTGGTCCCACCGTGGATCTTTGTGCTGCTTTTGACTGCTCACCTGCTCAGCTGAGACCACACGGATGTCTGCACACCGGTGGATCCCCCGGGGGATGTGTTGACTCTGATCTCTAGCTCTCGGTCACCGGGGGGCTGGCTCTCCAGGGAATTTGGTGTGGTTGGTGCCGATTTTCTTGCTGAAGACATTTTAGTGCTAGAATTTTGGTGCTACAATGTAAAAAAATGATTTTAAAAAGCAGCTGTGGTTGCCATACTGTAAAATAACAATCTGTAAAAGTTACAGAAATATAGCCATGCCTGATGATAACATAAGGGTTGGAGAACACATTCCCAAATTGACGACTTCAATCCACACATCTAACATCCATGGCCACACGCCTGATGCCTATATAAGGGTTGGACAACACATTTCCAAGGTGATAACGCCCATTCCCACCCCTAAAATCCATGGCTACACCTCTGACACCCATATTGGCGAACACATTTTCGATGTGATGCCGCCCATTCCCACCCCTACCATCCATGATCACACCTCTGATGCCCATATAAGGATTGCTGGACACATTTCTGAGGTGATAACACCCATTCCCGCCCCTAACATCCATGGCCACACCGCTGATGCCCATATAGGGGTTGAACACCACATTTCCGAGGTGATAACGCCAATTCCTACTCCTAAAATCCATGGCCATGCCTTTGGCACCCATATAAAGGTTGGCGAAAACATTTTCGATGTGATACCGCCCATTCCCACGCCTAACATCCATGCATGGTCACACCTCTGATGCCCATATAATGGTTGGTGAACACATTTTGGAGATGATAACACCCATTCCAACCCCTAACATTCATGGTCACACTTCTGATACCCATATAAGGGTTAGTGAACACATTTTCGAGGTGATACCGCCCATTCCCACCCCTAACATTCATGATTGGTCACACCTCTGATGCCCATATAATAGTTGGTGAACACATTTCCGAGGTGATAACACCCATTCCAACCCCTAACTTCCATGGCCACACCTCTGATGCTGATAAATTAATTTTTTTAAATTTAAAAATGCAGCTGTTGGTTTCACACTGTAAAAATGTTATTCACACTATGTTGTCTTAATTTTTTTTTTAAATATATTTTTAAAAAGAGTAACTCGTTACCAAATCCTGCCCTAATGTGCTAATGCGTTTTTTAGAGATGGCATGAAATTATTAGCACAGCTTCTTTTTTTCCAATAATAAATATTTTAATAAGAAGAATCTCTGCTAAATTAGAGCAACTAAATAGTAGCTTGGTTCAAATAATCAATTTATTACAATCAAATCATAGTAATGTCAACAAAAGAAGCATAAGTGCCATGAGGGGAATTCTAAGAAAGTCAATTATGGTTATTTACTGTAAGGAAACTTATTGCTAACCAGATTACAGATTTTACTGTTGAATGTTTTTAAGATTTACCATTAAATTCACAGCCGTTTTTACAATGCATAATTTCACAGTTTTTAGAAAAATATCTCAGAATTTACAGTAAACTACTGTATTTCATTAATGTATAGCATTTTAAGTAAAAGTAACATCTACAGATACCTAAAGCAGTATAATGTCAACAAAAAGGCGTAAAAACCAACGCTATCTCACAGCAATTTGTAACATTTCATTTAGTGGCTAATTCGTATGAATTCGTATGATCTAATTCACTGTTTAGTATGATTTGCTCATCACCCAATGACGGTTGTGTTTAGGGGAGGGGTTGGGTGCCATGCCTCCTTTTTTAAAATCGTACCTTTTCGTACAACTGAACTCGTACGAATTCGCCACTAAACTGGCAAAACGTAAAAATTCTTAAGTTTTCTCGTGAGATCAGGCTCATAAAAACTGAAGTGTCATGCAAGGAGTTCTGAAAAAGTCAATTATTCACCGAATATATTAAGCAAATATACTGTTAATCAGGTTACAGATTTTTACTGTAGCATTTAAAAGTAACTTAAACGACGACAAAAAAAAAAAAAATTCTATTTGTTTGTTTTTGTAGCAATGCACTAAAATAATTCACAATGTAATATTACAAAACTGTACACAGTGTACTATTTTATGTATTTGGACAGTTTTCATACGTTTCTTACAAACTGAGCCGACACCAGGACTTTATTTTTAATGGAATACGCCGGATCCGGCACCTCTGAAATCTAATCCGGCACCTCATTTTACCGATACCCCTCCTTAACCGGCCTCCTCCCACATCCGCTGTTCTCTTACTTCCGCCACTCCCCGACCCTCTTCACTTTCGTCCACGACACGAATGTTAAAAAACATTTTATGGTCAATATTATTTGCCTCTTTCGATTGTCTACAGAACAAACCACTGTTATACAATGACTTGCCTAATTACCCAAACGTTAACCAAGTTAAGCCTTTCAATAGCACTTTAAGCTGAATATCTAGAAAAATATCTAGTCAGATATATGGTACTGTCATCTAGGTATGGGACGATAACCGTTTTCAAGGTATACCGCGGTTTGGAAAAGTCAAGGTTTTCATACCGCCAAAATTTTCTGCTATACCGTTTCTAAGGTATCTGTAAGATTTTTTATTTACATTTTTTTTGTTGTTGTTATTTAGGTGTAAATTGTAAAGACATCTGTGTTTTTACAACAAATGTATACCGTAGAAGTCAATGTTTCACTTATTTAAGCCTGACATGTTTACTGCTCCAAAATACTTTAAATGTTTCTCAAAATAAAATATATTGTGTTCAAAGGGGGAAAAGGTTTTGTTTTTTAGCCAGACATTCAAAAAGAATATATTTTAGAGCAGTAAACACAATACAGTCATACCTGAAACCGTGATATTTTTATCCAAGGTTATCCTAACGTCAGAATCTTATACCGGCCCATGCCTACTGTCATTATGGCTAACATAAAAGCAATCGTTTTTCAGAAATTAGTTATTAAGACTATCATGTTTAGAAATGTGTTAAAAAAAATAAATAAAAAACTTCTTTCCCAAACCAAAATTGGGGGAAAATATACAGGATGGATAATTCTGACTTTGTGTTTTTTTTACTAGGGTTGCTCCTTTTGACAAAATACCAAAATATGATTAAAACATTATAATTTTGTTACTTTTTTTCTGGACAAGTCCAGCAATGTGTCATTCAAACACTCAAAAATATATATAAAATACAAGTATGACTTCTGAGAATCGCTCTCTGCTAATGAAAAAGGTGGACGGCAAGAAACTCTTATGTCTCACAGACATAATTCCCTCTCAGAAAATTCCTCTTTTATCTTTATTTCAATAAGCTGTTGAGCTTCTGAGAGCGTTTGAGGGGTTTGAGTGCACCGTGGCGGGACTGCAGCGGAGTTTAATAAGAGCAGAAATCTCTAATAATGAAGCTTTGGGGAGGCCATTTTAAACACACTGGAGCCCCCTGGTGGACCGCTGAAAACTGCAGGAGCTCCACCCCAAAAAAACAAACAAACAGCTGACTTTTCCTCGTGTCTGTGTGTTTGACAAACGCTCGCATGTTCTGGCCTCCATCTGTAGAGCATAAATGGGCCTGGCGGAGATTTCGCAGCGAGATGACAGACATCAAACCAATTACAGGATGGATGTGGCCGACTGGACGCTCTGGATCTCTGTGATGCATTAAAATGAATAAAATGATCCATCATTCACTCCGCAGTCACAATAAAGATAATACGGAATGACCCAGATTCAGGAAAACACACCACACCCGACGCGCTGCGTGTGTGTGTGTGTGTGTGATTCACTGCTGGGAGTAAAAGCACTCAGACGTGGAGAGAGAGAGAGAAAAACAGGGAACATTAGTTAAATGTGTCTGACGGGAAGTTATTAGGAGAAAGGCATCATTCGGAGTCAGACTTGCTGTGGACTAGACGTGATTCATGAAGAGAGACTACAAATCGGAGTTACTCAATATGGCGTGAGAGAAAGTCCGCTGCGTGAGGCAAAACTGACTTTTCCCCCTACTTTATTAATTCAATGCCACAAGAACATGAGGTATTACATGATATTCACGTAGTTTTCTGACAGAGAAAATGTAGAAAACAGACAGTACTGTACATGTTTTCAATGCTTTTTGTTCCATGAGTATTGTTCTAAAAGATTTACATAGGATTTGGAGTCATTTACAAAATGGGAAAAGTTTGGTTTACATCAGGAGTCTCAAACTCAAATTGGCGGGGAGCCATATCAGTAAGTGACAATTCATATTAAAAAAATATAGCTCTAGCAAATTAAAAAAAAATGTAATTAAAAAAAATTGTTTTTAAAGAGCATTTACAGACATTTATTTCAACGTTTAAATAAGCCCCGGAAATAATCTGCATGTGCGTTACTCTCGATCGCACACTGGGAGAAACCGAAAGTAACCTGAATATATAGTGCAGTACTTTAAATGTCCAGTAGGCAGGGGGTATAACCACAAGTGTCTGTATGCGACTAGGCCTGTCACAATATCTATTTTTTGTTGTACGATATATTGCACCAAAATATATCGCGATAAACGTTATTACTGTCATTTTAAGACCATTTTAGGACACTCATTATATAATGCCAGAACGCCAATATAATGGCATCATAACGCAAGTACACTCTTAAAAAAAACCTAATAAATTTTAATTCTTAAGAATATTTATTTTAATCATTTTAATAATCAGACATTGGAATCAGAATGTGAAAAATGTTACCAAAAATTTTTTTAAATGCAAGGTAAAAAGTAACAGAGGCTGCGATATCTGCTACCAGGTCTATTTTCAGTTGTCAGGCACCCACATATATGTTATATTTTTGACATCAGTTGCGGGCTGGAGGTAGGAGGAGAGAGGGCCACAAATGGCCCGTGGGCCGGCAGTTTGAGACCCGTGGTTTACATTGAGCTGAGGCAAAACTAATGGCCCGTTCCCACTGAGTGGTACGGTACGGTATGGCTCGGTATTCTTTTATGGCTGTTTCTACTGTCTAAAAGCGTACTAAATCGTTCCATACCACTTTTTTGGGTACCCTTTTGAAAGGGTACCAAACACGAGAAAGGGTACCAAAAGGTGGAGCTACATGTGCAGCTGAACGCTATTGGTTTACAGAGATACGCCATTCGTTCGCATAACAAGCCAGAATGAAAACAAAGGAACCGCCATGTTTAAAAACACTGCAGAGACAGTGCAGCGTAGTAATATATACATATAATAATGAGCCATGGTCGACCCGAGCTCAAACAAACCTTGCCGTCGTCTTGATGAACAGCCACAAAGCCAAGAAGAAGAGCAGAATTTTTACGAGCCCGTCTAAAGCGCGAGCGGTTTTACTTTGTCTCTTGCGTGTCTATATTTGAAATAACAAACTTCTTGAGCTGATGATACTAACGTGCGCTTAATTATTGACGTGCTTTTGAAACTCGATCCTTTCAGAAACAGACAAACGCGAGACTGACGCGTGCAAAACAAAGGAGAAGCCGGAAAAAACAAAATATTTTTTCAGCAAACATGAATAAACTGCTACGTTTAACTATTATCATCACTTTCTGGACTATTTTGAACTCGGAATGGCGGAGGCTACATGTGCTGGGGAAGATTACAGACACAGATGAGAGGTTTGCACTGACTTTGGGCTATATTTCATGTTGTTTTTTTAACCTAAATAAAGGCTAAATGTATGCTGTGTGTAGTTTTTCTGTAATTAGTATCAGAGACTGTAAGGGGCTGAGTGTGTTCATATATGCTGCATTTCTTTATTTATTTTATATAAATCGCAGACAGTAGGTTATTTCGCATCACTGATCTAGTTATAATCAGATCGTGTTCATAGAGAGGTCAGTAATGAACATTTATACAGCATACTTTATACATTTACACATGCATATTTATGTGCATAATAAAGCCTCTGTTTTGTGAGAAGTGCTTCTCATATGATATGTGAATGACCTGCACATCTTTACTGTAGACATTACCTCCAGCAAGAATGACATCGACTGAAACTTTCTGTCGGACACCACGCCCACCAAAAGAGTACCCTTGGTACCCTTTTAGCAGTGGAAATGCAAGCCTGATAAAGGCGACCGTACGGTACAAGTCAGTGGAAATGGCCATAAATGGACCCTTTTCACAAGACTGTTATGACATGTTTAATGGTCATCATAACCGTACATTTCTGAAGATTCTTAATATTTAATATTTTGATTAAAAAAAAAAAACATGTTTGAAAATTTGTATTTATGTATGTATTATATCATCTTTGCATCAAATTACAATAAAACAAATTACCGCTTATGCTAGGTGTTTCTAACGCAGCACCTGGGGGGTGGCACAGTAAATATAATGTTGTTCTCTCGTCTGTCTGCCATTGTCTCACACTATTTTTGTTTTCCTCTTTCTGAAAGTCTTGATAACACCATCATGGAGTTTTCTTTTATTATTTCAGAAAACAGGATTGGAAAAAAAATGATTCACTGCGCTTTAAGTTTACCCAACTATGATGACTTCTGCTACTGAGAAACCAGAAGAAAGAAACTAAAAACCATTGCTAGAGGAGTTATAAAAATTCTGTAGCATTTTGTAAAACTGCATCTGCTCTGAATGCTAACATTTGAGTTTCGCGCTAGTAACGATATAGAAATGTCACCTTTGCCAAAAGGCTATTTCTGAAACAAATAAAATGTCTAAAAAGATGATATTACAACTTGTATTTTGACATTAGAATATTATCGGTGTGGTGTAATTGCCCAGCAGGCACAGGACTAGGCATGGGACGATAACTGTTTTCAAGGTATACCGCGGTTTGGCAAAGTCAAGGTTTTCGTATCGCCAAAATGTTCTGCTATACCATTCCTAAGGTATGAGTAAGATTTTTTAATTTACATTTTTTTTGTTTATTTTTTAGGTGTAAATTGTAAAGACGTCTGTGTTATTGAAACAAATGAAGACCGCAGAAGTCAATGATTAACTTAAATTATTTAGCCTGACATGTTTACTGCCCCAAAATGCTTTAAATGTTTCTCAAAATAAAATATACATATATTGTGTTCAATGGGGGAAAAAAACATAGTTTTTTTGTGTTTTTTTTAGCCAGACATTTAAAAATATATATATATTTTAAAGCAGTAAAAACAATACCGTCATACCATGAAACCGTGATGTTTTTATCCAAGGTTATCATACCGTCAGAATATACCCAATGTAAACGTATTACAAATAACAAAGTCTAATGATGTTACTGCTTCACGTTGTGTGAATGTTACCACTATGGAATCTATCAGATGTTGGAAGTTTTTGAATAAACGTCAGTATTTGAGGATTTTGGTCACTTTCCAACACAACCTAAAATCAACCAAATATCAACGTCATTTGACGTCGTTAATTGACATCAAAATAATGTTGCTCTTAGACGCTGCCTAGACATTGACTTTTGGTCACCTAACATCACGACCTAAACTTAACCTAATATTAACGTCTTATGATGTTGTGTGCCTGATGGGTAGTTACAAAAGAACTGTAATTAGATTACTTTTGGACTGACTAAACTGGACTGACACTGTTTCAATTTTTTATAATGCATGTGAAGCTGCTTTGACACAATCTACATCAGCGATGCCCAAACTAGTCATCCCATCTAAGAAGTGAGGAAGAATGATGGAGTTGGTTTTCAAGATTGGTTATTCGAATTTAATGTAATCCTTTGCATATTTTATTGTTAAAAGCTAACTGAAATTAAATGCTTCAATTAAATGGTGTAAATCAAGTCAAAGGCAGATTCTGCTTGTGTATTCGGCATTAAACTCCACTGTGTTATAAATGTGATTATGTTTATTACAATAAGTTAGCATTTAAAAGGTTATACTGCATTAGATATTACGATTGAAAGTGACATTTTCTATTTCTTTTGAAATATTATTAAATAAATTAGGAAATTACCCCTGACAACTTCAATATAGTTTGGTATATTGACCTTTGGCCCACGGCTCTCTGTGATATTTGGTTTTTTGCCCTTCATACGAAAAAGTTTGGCCACTCCTGATCTACATTGTAAAAGCGCTATACAAATAAAGATGAATTGAATTGAAATACTTTTTTACTGCAATGTAAGGATTGATTTTAATTTTTAGGGGTTTTAAATTAAATCACAGTTACTTGAAATGTATCTGCCTTAAATACTGTACATGAATCGGTTCTGTATAAATCAATTTAGTTCAGCAGAGAAACCCCACTAGAGTGGAATGCAGCCCACTACAAATGGCTGCTATCTCAGGTAGCGCACTATTTAAAAGTACACTCTTAGTACACTGTTACACGGTAATTAACTGTAACAAGAACTGGATTTTACGGTGGGACAGTATATTATGGCCCGTTTCCACTGAGTGGTACAGTACAGTACAGTACAGGTCACCTTTATCAGGCTTGCGTTTCCACTGCAAAAGGGTACTCTTTTGGTGGGCGTGGTATATGACAAAATTTCAGTCGACGCCATTCTCGCTCGAGGAAATGTCTACAGTAAAGCTCTACAGGTCGTTCACAAATCATACGAGAAGCACTTCTCACAAAACAGAGGCTTTATTATACACATAAACACTGGTGTATAAATGTTCATTACTGACCTATCTATGAACATGATCTGATTATAACTGCAGATCAATGATGCGAAACAGCCTACTGTCTGCGATTATATAAAATAAATAAATAAATGCAGCATGTATGAACACATACAGCCCAATACAGTCTCCAATATGTTACCAATTACAAAAAAACTTCTCCTTTGTTTTTGCATGCGACAGTCTCGCGTTTGTCTGCTTCTCAAAGGATCGGGTTTCAAAAGCACATCAATAATCAAGCGCACGTAATTATCATCAGCTCAAGAAGTTTGTTATTTTAAATATAGATGCGAGAGACGGGCTCGTAAAAAACTACGGGGCACAGGAGAATCTGCTCTTCTCTTAGCTTTGTGGCTGTTCAAGACGACAACAAAGTTTGTTTGAGCTCAGGTCGACCATGGCTCGTTAT
>CAIGQQ010010768.1:0-10909 GCA_903798035.1 Danio albolineatus
TAATTTTTTTTTGAAAGAATCGAGTCAAAACCCGACTAGCTACAATCATCTCTCAGCGCAAACTCTGCTCCCCTGATCTCGTTTTGGCCTTTTTTCCCCCCTCTGCAATAAGAACCTTTCTTTTAAAGTGCGTTAAGTGGCCTATGAATGAGGTGCCTTCCCGTTTTTTATTATGTTATTATTTATTTTTATTTTTTTTATGAAAGATTCGAGTCATTTGAATGAATCAAGTCCCCACTAGCTACAAACATCTCTCAGCACAAACCACTCTCCTAAAAGACTCGGTTCATTTGAATTAATCAAATCCCCAGTAGCTAAACTTCTCTCAGCGCATTGCTCTCCTGATCTCGTGGGTTGATTTTTAAAACAAAATTTTACAATTTTTTTTTATTCTTCTTCTGTGCAGTAACAACCAGTTTTTCATATAAAAAGTGGGTTAAACTGCCTTTGAATTGAGGTGTCTTCCCATTTTGTATTATGTTCTTTAATGAAAGATTTGAGTCTTTTGAATGAATCAAATCCCCACTAGCTACAAACTTCTCTCAGCGCATTGCTCTCCTGGTCTTGTTTTGGTTGATTTTATTTTTTTCTGCAAAAGAACCATTTTTATATAAAAAGTGGGTTAAACTGCCTTTGAATTGAGGTGTCTTCCCTTTTTTATTATGTTTTTAATGACAGATTCGAGTCATTTAAATGAATCAAATCCCCACTAGCTACAAACTTCTCTCAGCACAAACTGCCCTGCTTTTTTTTGTTTTACATAAAAAGTGACTAGATCTGCCTTTGAATGAGAAGTCCTCCCGTTTTTTTATCGTGTTTTTTTTTTTAAATGAAAGATCGGAATCATTTGAATGAATCGCACCCCACTGACTTCTCTCGCTGCTCTCCTGATTTTCTTTTTGCTGATTTTTGTTCTTCTGTGCAAAAATAACCCTTATTTTATATAAAAGTGGGTTAAACTGCCTTTGAATTAGGTGACTCGTTTTTTATTATTTTCTCTCGTTTTTATGAACGAAAGATTCGAATCATTTGAATGAATCAAATCCCCACTAGCTACAAACATCTCAGCACGAACACTCTCCAGATCTCGTTTGGGTTGATTTCTTTCTTATTCTTCGCAATAAAAACTGTTTTTGTTTTATTTTTTATATTTAAAAAGTGGGTTAAACTTTGAATTAGGTGTCTTCCCATTTTTTTTGTAGGTTATTAATGAAAGATTCGAGTCATTTGAATCAATCAAATCCTCAGCTACAAACTTCTCTCAGCATAAACTGCTCTCCTGGTCTCGTTTTGGTAAATTTTTTTTCCTGCAAAAGAACCATTTTTTATGTAAAAAAAAAAAAGGGGGGGGGGGGTTAAACTGCTTTTGAAATGAGGCAAGTCTTCCCTTTTTATTATGTTTTTTAATGACAGATTTGAGTCATTTGAATGAATTAAATCCCCACTAGCTACAAACTTCTCTCAGCACAAACTGCTCTCCTTTTGGGTTTATTTTATTTTTATTTTTATTTTTGTTTATCTTCTATCCATTGAGAACCTTTTTTTGTTTTATATGAAAAGTGAGTAAAACTGCCTTTTAATGAGAGGTCCTCCCATTTTTTTATCATGTTTTTTTGAAGTGAAAGATCCGAATCATTTGAATGAATCACACCCCACTGACTTCTATCACTGCTCTCCTGATTTTTTTTATTTATTTTTTTACTTTTTTCTTCTGTGCAAAAAGAACCTTTTTTATATAAAAGTGGGTTATACTGCCTTTGAATGAGGTGACTCGTTTTTTATTATGTTTTTATGAATGAAAGATTCGATTCATTTGAATGAATCTAATCCCCAATAGCTACAAACAACTCTCAGCACAAACCACTCCTCAAGAAATCTGGGTTGATTTCTTTCTTATTCAATGCAATAAGAACCGTTTTTGTTTATTTTATTTTATATTTTAAAAAGTGGGTTAAACTGCGTTTAAATGAGGTGTCTTCCGATGTTTTATTATGTTTTTTGTCTTAAATGAAAGATTCGAGTCATTTGAACGAATCAAATTCACACTAACTTCTCTCAGCGCACTGCTCCTGATCTCGTTTGGGTAGATTTTTTTTCTTCTTCTTCTTCTGTGCATTTTTTCATATAAAAAGTGGGTTAAACTGCTTTTGAATGAGGTGTCTTTCCCGTTTTGGTGAAATCACAGTCAGTCAGCGAGTGAGTGACAGATAAACGCGAATTTAATCCGCTGGCAGATGTGCGCTTCCAACAGAGCTCCGGCACAAGATTTAATCATTTCCTCGGTGTACCAAAAGAGTAAAGACGTTGTCGAGGTCGGCAGCAGCCAGATTTGAAGTTAATCTTCACAAACGGATCCATGTTTGCGGATCAGAGCGTCGCCAGTGGCCTCATTTGGAGTCGCTCGGTTCCTCGCAGCGCCAGAATGTCCTGAAGCACCCCGGGAAAGGATGCTCATTCTCGGCCATTTGTTCTGGAAAGTGATGCCCAGTTAGCACCAGGATGAGTGACTCCCATGAGCACCAGTGCGAGTGAGTGGAAAGAGATGCTGCTCGGATGGGATTTGTTCCTGCATGGATACAGAAGGAATACGGATATGGATGTTAAATGTTCCTCCCGCAGGTGTGCGGTGCTGAAGCGGACAGGTGTGAGTTTCATCCTGCTGTGTCTGATGGCGGAGGTCGGTCTCAGCGCGCAGCAGGTCCTCAGAATCGGTGAGTTATGATGCTTTATATGCAATTTAGCAATATTGAGGTAAAGTTTGTTTTATGTTTCACACATTCGGACTTAATAATATAATTTCAGAAAAGTATTCTTTGCAAATTCCATAGTGAAATCATACTAGCGGACGATGACTATCAATGCACAACATTGTTCACAGACCAAATAGTGCTTATGTTTTCATATGATGCTTGATATGTCTTTTAACAATACTGAGGTAAAGTTGTTTTTATATTCACAACTAAACTTCAGAAAAATATTATTTGCAAATTCTACATAGTGAAATCCTATCAGCAGCCAATGACTATCAATGCACAACATTGTTCAAAGTCAAAATAATTGTTCTAATGTTGTCATATGATGCTTAATGTGTCGTTTAACAATACTGAGGTAAAGTTGGTTTTATATTCACCAATTCAGACTTTCTTAATAATATAACTTCAGAAAAGTATTCTTTGCAAATTCTACTTAGTGAAATCCTATCAGCAGCCAGTGACTATCAATGCACAACATTGTTCACAGTGAAAATAATAATGTTGTCGTATGATGCTTAATATGTCATTTATTAATATTGAGGTAAAGTTGGTTTCTTATTCAGCAATTCAGACTTTCTCCTTACACTCTAAAAAACACAGTGTTAAAAACTACCCAAATTGGGTTGTTTTTAACCCTATTGCTGGGTAAATATAGGACAGAACACAGCAGGGGTTAAATTAACCCAAGTAATTGGGTTATTATTTTTAACCCCAAAAATGTGTTGTTTTTTCTACCCAATAATTGGTTATTTTTACTTAAATAACAGGTTAGTTTGACTTAATTAATAGGTTATATTTTCGAATGTAATTTTTAGCTTTCTTTTAAAATCATTAGCCACATAAAAACTGAATAATGTATTCGCTTTATTCATTTTTTGTTCCATTACATTTGTTCAGCACATTACACTTTGTAAATACACTTTACCTCAGAGATCATGCAAAACTAAATACAAATTGTGAACTGCATTTACATTGCTCGTAAACATTTATAATAATAATATATTTATGTGGCATCGCAGTCGGCCCCTGCTGGGAGTTGATTTGACCCAAGGAGCTGGGTTGATGTGCTTGTGTGGTGCTAGGGTTGCATTGATTCAAGTCTTAGAAATTATTACCCAGAAAATAACCCAAGTTTGGGCATAGCACAACCCAAAAACTACCCAAGACTCTGAAAATAACCCCCCAAAATTACCCAAATGCCCCAACCCAACATTTGGGTAGAAAAAATAACCCCGGATTTTTTAGCGTGTAATATAACTTCAGAAAAGTATTCTTAGCAAATTTCAAATGCTTAAATCATATTAGTGAGGCAGATTTACTTATTTTTGTTTTGTTTTTCATTTATTTTTATGTTGCTGTCTTTTTTTATATTACTCTATCTACTCTATATATCTACTCAATCTATACTCTATATAGTCTATCTATCTCTACTCTATCTACATTTGTATCTTAATACAGTCTCTACATTTTAATTGATTTGTTTTTAAAACTAAATCTTTTCCTGTGCTGGACTGCTCCATGATTGGGAGAGGGGGATATATTTGAATGCATGTAATACTTCTGTTAAAATTGTATTTGTTACACCCTCACTAGAAAATATGATATGTAATTTAAAGAAGCTTCAAGATATTTATAGACCCTTTTTACATTTTTGGATTTCTCAGCAGCAGAAGTTGTCATAGTTGGGTAAACGTAGAGCGCAGTGAATGGGGGAGTACAACAAATATTTTTTTTACGATCCAATTTGCTGAAATAATAAAAGAAAAACGCAACAATGGTGTAATCAAGACTTTCAGAAAAGGGAAAAATTAGTGTGAGACTGATGACGGCAGCCAGAGGAGAGAATAACGTCAAATTTGCTCTCAGCCCCCTAGACGCTGCATTAAGCGTTAATTTGCTTTTTGTAATTTGAATCAAAGATGATATAAAACACACATACATGCAAATAAATGTTCATACGTTTTTTAAATATATATGAAATATTAAAAACTTTCAAGGATTTAAGATTATGATGGCCATTAAACGCATCATAACAGTCTTGTGAAAAGGCTCCATTGGGGCCCTAAGTGGCCGCTTACCTCGCTTATTGGTTAAATCTGCCCCTCCATATTAACAGCCAAATTTCTCACTGTTCACTGTCAAAATAATAGTTCTAATGTTGTTTTGAAGGCATATTTAAATGTGATTTCAGACCAAATATTCAAAAGTACCAGTAAACAATATAGGGAGCATGTCACTAGCTGTCGATGAATGAATGTGCAAACATGAAAATAACTTTTTCTCAGTTTTAACGATTATGTGCAAAGGAAGTTTGTTTACCTAGGTTTATTCTGTGGCTCCAAAACATGTTTAGACAATGTAAAATTGATGAATTGGTGTGTTGTTGTTTTCACAATACCAATACCGTTGTACTGTGAAACTGATATTTTTATCCAAGGTAATCATACCGTCAGAATCTTATGCAGTTATTTGGTGCAACTTAAGTTATGAAAACTTCCCTTTAGTTTATTTTAGTTTACTTTTTTCGCATCATGCATGATTATAGATGTTTTTAGCATTAGAAAAAGCAGTTTTTATTATGTGCTGAGGAATGGATATTAATAATGTAATTCAATGCTGGAGGTCGGAGTGGCATTAAACACAGTTGCCCCTTCGCCCGGAGGGCAAATAATAAATAAATCACTCTTACCCGAGCCGAGGGAACACGTCAGAAGCGGGAGTATAGTTCAGGAGTGAATAGAGATAGAGGAAAGTCAGAAGTGACGTCGCGTCCAGCGCTGCTAGAACTCTCATTAAGGTATCCATATTTCTCAGACAGTCTCCGAAAATGTGCAGGTGTTTTGATAGAGACAACAATATTACTTCGCGGCGATCTCCGCCTGCGCGGCAAACACTATCTAGTAAACACAGTGTCACATATAGTCCAATGACATTCCAAAAGAGGAAATTGCTATCCTCCTCACAGTCACAGACATATAAATCTCTCTTCAGTTCTCTTGTCGACAACTCTTAGAGCAAATAGTTTCTCTCTCTCATACCTTTCACACCGGTCTCTCACTCCTTTCAAACTTTTTTCACCTGTCTTTCTCTCACTCCCTTTATATGCCTTCCGGAAGGTCTCCTTCCGGTCAAATCACAACAGGTGAAACTTTTTAACTTAAATATTGATACAAATTCGGAAACAACATTCCCATCATACCATAAATAAATAAACAAAAAATAAATATAATATTTAACTATAAATAAACAAATGAATTAATCGACCACTGGGCTTCAGTAAGTTGAATAGGAGGCTGAATGTGGTTAGAATCCTAGAATCTTAAAAGCAGATTTATTTTCTTGGAATCTAATGCAATAGCGGCCCAAATGTGTGTCTGTTTTCTATAAAAGGGAATTTGAACTTGCACATTTAAATGACTTTTACAAGTTCTCAAGCTGGCGACACGGTGGCTCCGTGGTTAGCATTGTCACCTTACAGCAAGAAGGTTGCTGCTTCGAATCCCGGCTTGGTCAGTTGGCATTTCTGTGTGGAGTTTGCATGTTCTACCAGTGTTGGTGTGGGTTTCCTCCGGGTGCTCCGGTTTCCCCCACAAGTCCAAAGATATGCGCAATTGGTGAATTGAATAAACTCAATTGGCCCTGGTGTTTGAGTGTGTGTGAATGAGTGTGTATGGATGTTTTCTAGTACTGGGTTGCAGCTGGAAGGGCATCCACTGTGTAAAACATATCCTGGATAGGTTCATTCCACTGTGGCGATTTCTGATGAATAAAGGGACTAAGCCGAAGGAAAATGATTGATTGAATGAATGAATGAATGTCTTCAGGTGACTTTGTATTTTTCATGCAATGATGCAGGCGATGATGTTTTCTAAAGCTGCAGAATTATCATTAAACTTTTCAATTCATTCCAACTAATCCTGATTTGCCAATCCTGCTGTTTTATAAGAGAAAGAGAGACAGACATTTAGGCAAATCTAACAGTTTCTGCTGATCTGCAGTGGTGAAAAGAGTACAGAAAAATCATACTTAAGTAAAAGTACTTGCCTAAAAATGTAGTGCAAGTAGAGTAAAAGAATCTGTTCAATGTATCCACTAAAAGGATGAGTTAAAAGTAGCCCTTTCAAAAGTGCTCAAGAGTAGTGAGTATTACGCTGTAAAAAAGCTGATGCATTTACATTTTGTGGATATGTGTGTAAACGTAACATTCTGTAGTACATTTAGTTATTGCCCAGCAGGCACACTACGTCATAATACGTCAATATTAGGTTAGACTTAGGTTGCGATGTCAGGTGACCAAAATGTCTAGCCAGCATCTAAGCACAATGTTATTTTGATGTCTAATAATGGCGTTAAATAAAGTTGATATTTGGTTGATTTTGGGTTGCTTTGGTAACGTCGAGCCAACATCTTAAACCAACGCCATATTGACGTCATCAGGTATGGCAGTGTTTCACAATTATTTTCTGTTACACCCCCCCTGGGAGGAAGTAAACATTTCGCGCCCCCTAATTATCTACTACAACTATAAATTGTATCATTTGTCCATAAAATCCTTATACAGGTAAGTACACCCCTGGCTGCATAACATGCTGCAGGCAGTATTAGCTCCTCTGCTATGGTGTGAGGTTTTTTACACTGAGAAATTTAGTAACCCACCTTATATGATGCTAACAGTGCTCGCTGGTTTACTGAAGAAGCATTCAGGGAAGAGCGGGACGATTGTTGACAATATTCGGCACATTTTCGCTGAAAAAAAAACTCCAGCGGCTTATTTGCGTGATTGGGGTGTAACGTCTCCAAGTGGCGCCTTAATTTGTTTGGCTTCATGCTGTCTGCTGCCAGCGTTTTTAGACACAGTAAACCGGTCTTTCCTTGTCTCCCACCGTAGTCACAGTGAATCCAAGCACTTCATATGCTTTGTCATTTTTCCGCGTCTTAGCTTTCGTGACACTACTGTTTCTCTCATTATCTCGGTCTCTCTTCACCTTTCTTTTCATCCCTGTTACATATTTCTCCATGGTGTCTTTAAAAAAAAAAGCATGTTCCCCGGGGTCACAGCGCCCCCCTGGCATTACTCCGAGCCCCACTATTTGAGAAAGACTGAGGTATGGCAGCCAAAATCCAACGTCAGTAGTAACGTCCACACAATGCATGGTTTCCGCTACATTCGTTCTTCCATGGCGGGGCGCCACACCAAAATTCACCCCGCCACTGCTACATTACTACTCATTCAAAACATTCAGTCATTGTTGTTTTTTATTAGCAGGTTATGACCTCACCAAAACGTATTAAAAGGTTAAGTGAATTATTACAGCGAGAACTTTTCTGTAACCGTAGTAGTGCTGTGCGTCATTTGTTAAACCCTTTAAGATGTCATGCTGACTGTGCGTGATGCGTGAGGCTAGCAAACACGATGTAGCTTTCAGTTAAGAAGAACACAGTTCCCATAATTAGATAATGCTTTATAATACTTTAAAATTGATAGATAATAACTTTATCTTGCTGGAGTTTATGGCAGTTTCACTTTACTCCAGGATGCATTAATGCCGCTCTGTATAGGTCTGTTGGAGACATTCATAAGTATTCCTATCAAATCTAATAAATGTTGGAGACATACTCGTTAAATAAATGCACTAAATCGCACTTCAGCAGCGTTTGTTTAAGAGCACACAAGAAAACCTGCACTTGAGCTGCATATATTTGAGGGTGTGCAAGAAGATTTGTGCACGAACGGAGGAAACCGTCGCGCAAGCAAAGAGATTCGCATGCTCGTATTACATAAATGCGACCTCGGCTTGTAATACTGTGCTCACGACATTTGTCATGGAAATAGCGCCACAGGTAGTTGGTAGATCTGTGTAAAAGGCCCAACAGAGTCTGCCGCCACAGCTGGAAATAATCCTAGAGGAAATACTGCAATGTCAAACTGTATCTTCATTAGACGTTGATATTTTTGGTTGATATTAGGTTGGACGTTGGACATTGACGTCGGCCTGATGTTGAGTTCTGACGCCAACCTGATTTTCATTTTTAAGCAATATGCGACGTCCCCACGATGTTGGGGTACAACGTCAGTCTTACATGTTGACGTCTTGTGTCTGCTGGGCGTTTAAGGCCATTTTGAAAAATCATACAGTAAACATCTGTCATCTTCTCATCAGTAACATTTATATACAGTATATACATACACACACACACACAGGGATAGGTAGTATTTATGATACATGTATTTCTGATAGACGTCATAGTGGCAACATCCACACAACGTCAAGCTGTAACATCATTAGACGTTGATATTTAGTTAGTTTTAGGTTGGACGTTGACGTTGGCCAGACGTTGAGTTCTGATGTCAACCTGATTTTTTTTTCTAAACAAAAGGTAACGTCCGCATGATGTTAGGGTACAACATACGTCATGTTGACGTCTTGTGTCTGCTCGGTGTTTAAGGCCATTTCGTACAGTAAACATCCGTCATCTTCTCATCAGTGACATGCATCTAAACAGTCTCTGGGTCAATGTGTGTAAAGATTTTGGACATCTTCTTGGACAATTTTAATGCTTCCAAACATTTTGCTGCACTTATAAATCGCCCATGTCTTGTAGTTCATTATGAGGTGGTTTACCTCCTGTGTGCGGTTTGATTGAACAGGAATGACAGGACTGATTTCTCTAATCCCTATAAACAGCACCTGCACCATTTGATTTTAATGCATTTTGTTATGCCAGTGTTTATACAGTTATGACACACTGCAAAATGCTTCGATTTCTTGTCTTGTTTCTAGTCCACAAATCTAAAAATCCTTAAATCAAGAAGCATTTTCCTACACGAGTGAAAATATTTTGCTGTCAGAAATAATAAATCAATATTAAGCAAGTAAAATTAAGTAAAAATACCGATACAGCACTAAAAATGTACTCAAGGGAAAGTAAACTAAGTAAAGTACAGTCCCTGAGAAAAACTACTGGATTACAGTAGTGTGAGTATTTGTAATCTGTTACTTCACACCACTGATGATCTGTTATTGTTTTGATTGAGACTTCTGATTTACTGCAATCCCTGTCGCAAGTTTGATCATGCATAACTATGTATGATTGTGCAATATGTATCTTGCTTGTGCATAATTAAGATGTATGGAGCGATTAGTGTCAGCGGTGGTTAATGGTGTCCTTTAATAATGCTCTTTGTGAGTTTAATCCGCCTGTATAATTTCTCCTGCTCTGAGGTCGAATCTGATCTATCTGCACAAACCTTTAATCTGCTCCATATGGCTGCTGTTTCAATTAGTCCTCTCAGTTTTTTTTCTGGATTAGGAGCCCGGTGTCTGTGTGATTCTGGACACTCGTCCCCGTTAAGCATGTTAAACAAGCTGGGCTAATCTGCTTTCAGCTCAGAGTCGCTCACTGACATCCAGAAAACCCTGCCAAAAACACTGCCGGGATGCCATGAGGCTTTATAGGTTTCTTTTCGCAGTTCAGATTTTGAACAGTTTGATTAAAATTAGCTGTTTGCATCTTAATTACTTTTGTGTATTTATTCAGATGCTATGACGTGCATATTATTTACATTACCTTTACATTCACTCATTAGATAGTGAGAATTAAGTGCATGAGCAATGCACACGTGGCTCTTTGACCAAAAATACGTGGCTCTCCATCTGCCTCCTTTCAAAAGTAATTTACAGTATGGTTTAAATAATTATAACCATCAGTTTCCAGTATATCAGTATAACAATCAGTTTCCTGTTGAAAATACAATTACATTTCCCCTTTTAATGTAGTTTTTTCTTTACGGCAAAATGAAAAAAACTAAGTTTACTATAAAAAGACGTTTCAACCAATGTGTGTGTGCAGAGCTGTAGATAAACTTACATTGTGACACCAATATAGAGCAAACAACTTACTTTGATTCACACAAGAGTTCAAACAACATTGTTTAATGATGGTGGATTGAAAAATATCTATAAATTGTCCTTACTTCATTCATGAAGTGCTCAAAATTAAGTCCAAAGACATGTGGTATAGGTAAATTGGGTAAGCTAAATTGTCTGTAGTAAATGGGTGTGTATGGGTGTTTCCTAGTGATGGGTTGCGGCTGGAAGGGCATCTGCCGTGTAAAACATATGCTGGATAAGTTGGTGGTTCATTCCGTTGTGGTG
>CAIGQQ010010775.1:0-11257 GCA_903798035.1 Danio albolineatus
TTTGTGTTCAACAGGAGAAAGAAAGACAAACAGGTTTGGAACAAATAAAGAATGGATAAATGATGACAGAATATTCAGTTTTGGGTGAACTATTACTTTAATTCATTTAAAGAGTGTTTATGTTTCATGCACCTTCATTATGCTCTTCTGTTTGTGCAGGAGGGAGGAGTGGAGTCTGGCTTCAGAAGAGCGCAGTGTGGACCTGGACCTGTTCAGAGGTTATACCAAATCAAAGGGAAACGCAACATCAGAGCAAAGGAAGTGGATTTGAGCTGGCAGAGTTTTAACAAAGGCGACTGTTTCATACTTGATCTGGGCGAGGTCTGTTTCTCTTGTTTATTTGTTCGAATATTAATTTGCATAGGAATACATGCCATTTCACTACACCTACAGGCCTTAAACAACTGCTTTACATTGTACACTAAAAGATCAAGAAGTTCAGCATGTCAGAAAAAGCCTAAATCTTTTTTAAATTCTCCAGACGATTGTGTCATGGATCGGATCTCAGGCGAACATCTTCGAGAAGCAGAAGGTGAGAGAGATCGCCTCTCTCATCAGAGATACAGACAGACACGGCAAAGCTCAGATCACCAATGTCAACGAGGGAGAGGAGACACAGGAAATGCTGAAGGTAACAAGTGTTCAACTTTCTCTAGCTTCCTGTTGGTACATTCTTTTGATATCACGTGTCACAATTTCCATGTTCACATGTTTGTTAAGGTGTCAAGAGGAAACGACAAACAGAGCTAACTCATGGTGTGGTTGAAACTCTTGTGGCATTTCATAACTATATTTAGTGGCTAAATCACATCAGTTTGTAAGGTCTCATTTGTCTAATTTTGTAAGATCTACACACATTTGTTTGCTTCAATTCAATCACTTATCAAATGATTAGTATTATTTCCACCTTGTTAAACAGATACAACAGAATCTCATGACCCTAACCTTTATCTCCACACCATAATATTACAACTCTGTTACATCAATCTGGGTCATGGCACCACTTTAATCTTATTTGCTGCGTCCCAATTCACACACTTATACTACGCCCTAAATGTATTTTTTTTATAAAGGAAATGTATATACTTTTGAGTCTGTAACGGAAGAGTATGCAAGTTTTGGGACATATTACTTCCTCCTTAACAGATTACTATGTTGCTTAGTTATGTCCCTTGTCAATCATCTCGATTCATCATCCACATTTCTTTCATATTTAATTACCTGCCTTATTGGAGAAGCAGCAGCAGGATAATCTTCCATTCACGAGTCTTTCATGCTGAGAAATCTCCTCAGGTCTTTGAGAATTAATACATTCAGAAGTTAATGTCCAAACATATCTTGATACAAGTTCACATTCAGTGGTGTAGTCCTAAAAAAAAAGGTGGTGTACTATTACCCACCCAACCCAAATTTTAAATAAAAGTGGGCAAAGAAACAACTAAAGTCAATGTTTCTTTGATTCATTAGCAATATATATTTAAAATCAGTTACCTGTAACTACTGACTTCCACAGACGAAAAAAACAAATACTATGGAAGTCAATGGTTAGAGGTTTCCAGCTTTCTTCAAAATATCTTCTTTTGTGTGAAGAAAAAAAGACAAACCGTTTTGGAACAAGTAAAGGTTGAGTAAATGATGACAATTTTCATTTTTTGGAGTGAATTATTCATTTAAAAAGGAAATTTATTTGAACAAATTAGTTAATTTTAAAGCGAGATGCTAATAGTGATTTGCAATGATTTATGCTTAGCTAGTGCCTGCAGCAGACCCGGAGATTGGCTGAATATATTAAGCTGTGGTAAAACCTTGGTAAAACCCAACTCTTTAACTCTTTAGGGACTATGTTGTAACTTAAACAGTAAATAAAAACAAAAACAAAAGCAAAGCACACTCCTTAATGCTGTTTTATAATTTTACCTGACTTTTTCAGTGTGACATCATTCAGTTAACTTTTCGTCACCTTCGAAAAACTCACAAAATTTTCTCAGAGCTGCTGCGGTCATCAAGGGCCAGGGAATAGTGCAAGTTAAACAAAACTGCACCATTTGCAACTAATTTAAAAAACTTGGTATACAGTTAAAGGGGACGTGAATACACGTAAATAGGGAAGTCTAATCAGCAAAACAAATACTGAGAGAATATGTGCAATTATTGGTCCTCAGAAGTCGTAATACCCAAACAACTCATGGAAAAAAGTAGGCATACTGAGCATACGTGCATATAGCCGCGACTACACCACTGTTCACATTGTTGTTGCAGATGAAATATAACACAGAAATTGCGGTTGAAATATTTTCCAGTTGGCTGGATATTGATTAACAGTAATTCAAACAACTTTACCGAAGCCAGTTGACAGTTGGTCACTTTTTACCCGAGTTTTTAGTTCTAATCAAATTCACGTCCAACATGCAATGTACTGTAGGCAATATTAACGTTAGAGTATGGACGCTTCTACATTTTGATTTTTTTACTGGAAATAGTAAACCATCCGGGAACCTTTGGCATACTCTTTTCAACATACTATGGTTTGGGACATATCCATTCCATTTTTAATACTATTTAGGATGGAAAGTATGCGAATTGGGATGCAAAATCTGGTTCTACTCGTTCACTACTATTATGCTAATCACAGTCACAGCTTTGGTCACCGGTACTCCTCTTGAGGCCAGGGGAGTGAAGATAACCTGTACAACTCTTGTACAACTAGTTGGTCTTCGTTACACTTACCCCTAAAACTCATCCTGATCTGGGTCATGGCACTAATGTAGTCCATCCGGTTGTCCTCATCCCAAGATTCATCAGGCATTTCCAACACAGACTCCCTGGAAATGCATGCTTCAGCTTACATTTTTGTGAACTGGAAAAATGTGCTACTTTTTTACTTACTAAGGTTTAAGTCTGGTGAAGCAGTTTTCTTGGATGTGTACAAGGTGGACATGCATCTGAAACGTACAGCAAAACCCATTATAAGAAACGTATTTCAGATTCACAAAAACATAGACAACATAGACCTGTAGTGGATTTGTTATTTGAAACATGCAGCCAAACATACCTGGAGCAACATGGCAGGCAGCACACAAACAAGGACGTAGCCTCTAGCCTCAGTCGCTGAAGCCCCTCTTAAGGTTTACGAAAAAATAAAATGTATTAGCGGGCATGTGATGCACTCAATCTCATCTGGGTCACGGCACCACTTTAAAATTACTTTCCGTTCAAGTCTACCTCAGGAAATGCTGTTATCATCACATTTTTATAAGTTTCAGTAAAGATTTATAGAAGTTGGTACTTCTGACAATACTGCCAGTACCAACACCCATCATGAAAGCCCAACTACTGGGACAGGGAAGCGAGACTTTCACACTCAGTTTCTACCTATGATTTATCCCACCCGGGTCACAACAGCAACGTAACCGTGCTTGTTGTACTCCGCACTACTGATTTCAACCAATATTAGTAAATTGTTAGTTCCTTCTAAACACATCAGAACAACATTTGTCAAGTTTTCCAGGTGAGACCAGTAGGTCAGCTAACAACACCAATTATAAACACTTCCTTTTATTCACTTTGAAAAGTAATACGGATTTGTACAGTTTCAGCTTACATCTGATTACTTACTATTTCCACTACATTGCTGCCAGGAATGGGTTTGGATGAGCACTGCTCTCATCTTCTCTATCTTTTGTTGTATTGAACAGGTTCTTGGTCCAGTGCCAGAGCTGAAAGAAAGCACTCCAGAGGAGGACAGCAAAGCAGATGCATCGAATTCAGCCTCCCTTTACAAGGTGCCCTAACTCCGTCGAGTCTTGGACATGTGTTTATTAATCTAAACTGTGGAAACTTTGTTGATAAGACTAGATGTGGATGAATCCATTGAGTTAGGAATCAAATCCATAATTTATCTGATATTTTCTAGAATTCCCAGAAACTCCAACAAACACAGATTATCTTCTACGTGTCATCTGCATTCATTCTAAAGAAATGGTCAATTTTTATAGGTTTCAGATGCAACAGGGACAATGAAGTTGACCAAGGTGTCAGAGAAAAGTCCATTTGCCAAGGACTTGCTGGTGCGTGATGACTGCTTTATCCTGGACAATGGGGCCAATGGAAAAATCTTTGTTTGGAAAGGTAAGAAAAATGGTGTATGTCAAAATAGAGGACAGTAACATGAATAAATTCAAGACCTTCATCTGATTTATCAAGGATGCATTAAACAACACTAAAGGCACTTATAATGTAAGAAAACATTACAAATAAATTATTCATCAGGGCACCACGGTGGCCTAGTGGTTAGCACGTTCGCCTCACAGCAAGAAGGTTGCTGGTTCGAGGCCCGGCTGGGTCAGTTGTATTAATCAATGTTAATCAATATTAATCAATAATAAATGTATTAATCATTTAACATTAAATAACGCATTATTAAAATCCAAAGCTGTGCTTGTTAACAAAAGGTAATGCACTGTGAGTTAACATGAACTAACGTTATTTAACTTAACATTAACAAACAGGAATTTATACTGTAGAAAATGTATTACTAATAGTTAGTTCATGTCAGTAAATACATTAACCAACACAGACTAATGGACCATTATTTTAAAGTGTTGCCAATTTCTTTATCAGCTTATTAAAATGATTTCTGAAGGATCATGCGACACGGAAGACTGGAGTAAAATAATAAAAAAAACAAAACATAAAAACAGTTAGTACATTGTATATTATTTTACAATATTACAAATTTGGCCGTTCATTCCACTGTGGCAACCCCAGATTAATAAAGGGACTAAGCCGAAAAGAAAATGAGTAAATGAATGAATGAATGAATGAATAATTTACAGATTTGACTGTACTCTGATCAAATAAATCCAGCTCAGTGAACATCATATTTTGAAATCACGTCAAAATCTAAATGAACCAAAATCAAACTGAAACCTTTCAATGGTAGTGTGTGTGTGCAAATATATTAATACAGCTGCTATGCTATTTTCTGTGATTCTCAGGAAGTGGAGCCAATGCAGAAGAGAAGAGGGTTGCTTTAAAAATGGCAGATGACTTCATCCAGCAAATGAATTACCCTAAGATGAAAACACAGGTCTGTGTTTGTGCATTACTCTTACATGAATGAAAATATATTCCCCTCATAATAAGTTATGCCCACACGCAAATGCCATTGGTTATCTTACATAGTTATTTGTTTGGACTTAGTCATTTAAAACACAAAATATTCATTTATATTAACAGGACCCTTCATGAATAGATGCTATACACTCTAAAAATCTGTTTCTTTCTGTCTTCCAGGTGGAGATTTTACCCCAGGGCAGAGAAACTGTCATCTTTAAACAGTTTTTCCAAAGCTGGAATTAAACCTCATTTCACTGCATGATCAGATTATAAACTGCACTCAACCAGTTGTCAAAAAAACTGTAATTTACTTCAATAAGGCCATTAATATATTGCGTCAAAACAAATGTACAGTCGTAGAACAAATCATTCATGGAGGTTTGCAGTAATAATGGATACGAGTGAGAGAGGCTTTACTATTTGTTTGGTACCACATTTGTACGGCTTCTAGAGGGTGTTTATATTGGTCAATGCCTGGCTTAAAGAGCTTTTATTAATGATTTCCCCCTTTTTTGATTGAGAAGGTCAAATCTACCGTTATGTTGCAGGCCTAAGAAATGCAAACCCTTGAGTAGATGCCATTTCTACTTAACAGAACAGAATAACGTAACCATTTTCAAGCCAATTTACTATTTCGCGAGCTCTTTGAAATGACTTGTTGCTTTTTTCTCCTTTTTGTACTCATTTTGTGTATGTAACAGCAGCATGGCAATAAAAATGCAAATGCAACAACAGCAAAAAAACGGTTTCTCAGGTGTGAAGTCATGCTAATGGGCTGGAATTCTCTTTATGGCAGATAAGATGACAGCAAAGTTATGTAACTGCTGGTAAGGGTCATTAGCATTCAGGGCATGTTACTATGGTTTACATTAACTCATATCAACTCTTACAAGGATTAACAACTTAACAACTTAGAATTTGAGCAGATAAACACATATACTCTACATAAATGCTGGGTTATCCTTACGCAATATTGGGTCAAATATGGACAAATCCAATTTGTTGAGTTAAAATGTGAAATTAAAATAAATAGTGTCATTTGAAAACAATTAACCCAACATTGGGTGTATGATTATTTGACCCAATGTTGGATAATGACAACCCAGTATTTTAAAAAAGTGTAGCCTTCTTTCAAATGACAGTTTTGAAATATTTGTTTGAGATCTTCAAAGCTTGGTCCATTTGTTTATTTCTACTCGTTTTCTCTTTTATGAATCTGAACTTTGGATTTGGGGGAGGTAGAACAGAGTTATCACATGGTTTCAGAAAATGTTCACCTACTTTTTTTCTTGGAGCTGAAGTTTACTGTGTGATTACAGTGTGAAACTGGGTGTGCCAAGCAAATTTGCAGCTGTGCATTCACTTTCAGTTAAAGGAATTAACCTGAATTCCTATAGTTTGGTGAAACTGAATAGGAATGTTAGGAAGAGGAGTTCATTCATTCATTTTCTTGTCGGCTTAGTCCCTTTATTAATCTGGGGTCGCCACAGCGGAATGAACCGCCAACTTATCCAGCATATGCTTTACGCAGCAGATGCCCAGGAAGAGGAGTTTATGTAATTGCATATGAAATTACGGCATCACATTGTAACTATTAATTATGTTTTCTTTTATTTTGACCAAAAACTGTCAACTTGTAGACAAGAGAAGATCTGAGGGTCTCAGCTGAAGCTAGGTATGGGTGATACCAATTATTTTTTTTCTGATCCCCATACCAAGTATTTCCAAACAAGTATAATCAATATTGATATCAATACCGATACTTCAATTAAATATTTTATAGTGATTTCATAATGTTTTTAATTACCATCCCTATGATTATTTTTAAATAAAATAAAATAGGCATAATTCCTTTTACATTTATTTCAATTAGAGAACATTATTAATTATATATTTATAATATGTTTATGTATTTATAATTAGATATTTTGATTAACAAAATAACAAAAAATAACACATGGCTCATACCTTGTTTAATTTTAAAAATCTACATTTCTTCCCTTTAATCCTTTTGATTCTGTTTTCATTATTAACTGGAGTAATATAACTCCAGCTTATGTAATTTTTTTCATTCAGTCATGATGGCCACAACCCTGCGATCCAGTGTAAAACTTTGTTGCTTTATGTGTGTGTCGTGCAACTGTGCTTTTTAAAGGGTGAGGCTGTGAGCAAACCCTATTTTTTACAGTGTATAGAGCAAAAACTGACCCATTAGTGGAGATAGAACCGAAGAATGTTATAGTTTCCATTCCATTTCCTATTTAAGTAAATATTTATATATGCAGCGCTACCATGACCCTTCATTGAGAAAAATAAAACATATAAAGGATCGATGGGAGGATTTTTGATACATTTGTCAGTAACGAAAATATCGATACTTTAGAATCGATCTGCCCACCCCTAGATTTGAGGCAGATTTGAAAAAAAAGGGAATCCAGAAAGCAAGCATCAAAGTAACTGCTTGATATGCAAAACCAAATGAAAGAACCAAACTAAGGGCTCAAATACATAGGTAAATAAGAAATCAAGCCAGATACAGGTGAACACAATTAACCAATGAGTAGCCATAGCAACAACTAGCAAAAGAAACTGGAACTATTAGACATTTTACATCATTTCTTCCTTTCTAATTCTGTTTCTCACAAAATAAAAGATTTTTGTTGAAGCGCCTTGGTTATTTAGTAAAACACTGTTCTAATAGTATGGTATAGATTTAAATTTTGAATGAAGGTTACGTTATTTCTGAAAAAAAAAACAAGTGTTTTAAATTGTTTTCTAATTTTATCTGCACTGAATGTAAAACAAGAACACAAAATGTCCTTTAAAAAAACACTTTAGTTTTATTTTATTTTATGTCATTTTAATTTTCAGTTTCTAGTTTGTGGTTTGCTACCCCAATTAAAATTCTACATTTTAATTGGGCAATAAAGTTTTTTATGTTTTCTTTGTAATGAAATCATTTCAGGTCAACATGTGAAGTATATTCCGCTGGGTGCCAGAAGACTTTAAGGAAACTTTTGAAGATTTAATACAAGCTTGGATATTAAATATAGATTCCTGCTCTTTCTCTCTCATCACTATGGAGTTTCAGGGTGTGAAGCAGCATTGTGTTACTGGGATAAAGTTCATGCCAACAACTGTTGCTTTGGCAATGTGAGTAATCATCACTGTCCCCAAAAAGGTCAAATGAGTGATTAACACAAGATGTCGTAAGAACATTTTTTCAAATAAGTCCAAGGAAATGCACTTCCCGCAGGAACTTCCTTTTTGCTTTTCTTGATTTTGTGATGAACAGCCGTTTCAGTTCACTGGAATTTATAATCATGCTTTTATAATCTTTTGCAGCTTTACTTTTTTGATAGTTACATAACCTGTTTGCAATCATATAAGCCTCCATATTTTATATCCAATGGCTATAAAAACATGCAGAGAATGGATGCTCACAAATTCTGAAGTATATAATAGTTTGGGTAAATACTAGAATCTGATATTGTACTCCAGACAATATCACTAAGTGAGTGTTCAAGGAGTCAGTAGATGAACATGTGGCATGATATCGGACAGTATTAACTGACTGATTTCTGGCATCATGCCATTTTGACTACTGTCTGAATCATTGCTGGGAAAGACAATATCTCATCACGTAGCTTTCCTCAGCCTCCGCCTCACCGTCATGACTTACAATTCAGGTCCAAAGTTCAGTGCATGCAGGAGACAAGGTAAAACACGGGCTGTGAGAGCACTAGTACTCAGTTTCAGCAGACAACTTGAGCTGTGTTCACCTGCTCCCCAACACCTCACCATGGGTAAGTCACAGAGGATTCACATGCAGAGATTTATGCTGGAAATTCATGAATGGAAAAATAATAATAATAATAATAATAATAATAATAATAAACTATTGTTAATGTATTAAATGTTTTAGAAAAAAATATTTTATGTTATTTACATTTTAATGCAGTTTGGTCTTTTCCAGCATTCCATGAAAATGTAAATAAATTTGAATATTCAAATTTGTAAACAAATTGTATAGCAATATTTTATGATTTATTATTACGATGTGTTGTTTTTATTTATTATTATTATTATTATTATTATTATCATTGCTTTGATAGGAGTGATTTTTTGAGAAACAGGAATATTATAACATCAAATTTGTACGGGATATATATATACAGTGTATATATATATATATATTTAAATTATATAAAAGTAGTATAACTTATTACCGTTGTTGTGTTGTTAACCTTAAATACAATAGAATGATGTTTATTACAACCAGTATTGAAGTCAAATTAAACCAATGATCTTGTCTGTGTTACCGAAATATTAATTAGCATTGTTATAATAGTATTTTTAAATAATAAAAATACATTATGGTATTTTTAGTTCATATAAAAGTAATAATAATGTTTACATTCAATAATGCATTAACGAGTTAACATTTACTGAAGATGATCATCATTATTAACTTGTTCATCATAATTAAGCTGGTGTAACTCAAAAAAGATTGTTTTAATGAAAAATTTCCCTCTTAAAGGAGAACAGACGAAGCCCTACAAGAGCATCCTGAAGGACAACACTCTGAGTATGATTCTTTTACATATTCCCTATTTGTGTACTGGTCTATATTCACTTACAGAAACAGTAAAGTTCTGTGTAAGGTTTAGTTTGCTAAAGCATCATCAGATGATGTCAAATAGACTACAATCTAATAAATAACCCAGAATTCTCTGTTCCTGTTTATTCTGCAGAAGTGCCTCAGATATCTAACCAGGGGCAGCAGAGTAACTCTATCGGCGCGGTGCGCTGGGCTTTACCGGACGAAGAGGTTCAGGTGCACAGCTCCGCGCCCACGATCCCCTACAAGGGTAACAGTAGTGGCTTCTCCACCCGCTCACAGGTAACGCGGCAGAACTCTGCCAGGCTGTGGTCTGTAGATGTTGAGATAGGACCACAATAACCGGCGAATATATTGTGTTTGTTTCCAGCAAAGGCAGCGTCAGCAGGGCCTGAAGGACCTCCGCAGCTTGGACGAGTGCATTCAGTTCATCAACCGCTGGAAACAACAGGTGGCACAAGTCTGCAAGGTAGGCCAGCGATTATTAAAAGGTCATATAAAAATTATAAATTACAAAAAATATCAAACAACAACAACATATCAATTCATCATTTTAATGTAAATGTTTGTAAAAGGTAATAATGACATGAAAAACGTTCGTTTACATTGGGCCTACCTGAAATACTTCACAATCGCCTCACAGCAAGAAGGTCACTGGTTCGAGCCTCGGCTGGGACAGTTGGCATTTCTGTGTTCATTCTGTGACATATGTTCTCCCCGTGTTGGCGTGGGTTTGCTCCGGTTTCCCCCACAAGTCCAAAGACATGTGGTACAGGTGAATTGGGTAAGCTAAATTGACCCTAGTTTGTGAATGAGTGTGTATGGATGTTTTCCAGTGATGGGTTGCAGCTGGAAGGGCATCCGCTGCATAAAACACATGCTGGATAGTTGGTGGTTCATTCCGCAGTGGCGACCCCGGATTAATAAAGGGACTTAGCTGACAAGAAAATGAATAAATGAATGACAAATACTTCTAAAGCATTTTTTAGCTAATTTAGTATAATGTCAAATTCCCTTTAAGTAAATTATATAGTTTTTGTTATCTAAAAGTAAATTAACAACAAACTAACAACAATGTTTATTAGTGTTTATTAGCTAAAATAATGCATGCCTTAGATTCACACAGTATAAAAATATTCATTATTTGTTAATGTTATTTAATGTGTTCATTTAAAATATTAGACAAATAGCAAGTAATACTATCTTACTTTACTTTTCATTGATAACACAATTTATCAGTGTTAGTTAACATAAATTAAAACATAAAATAACATAAATTGCCTTTAAGATTTTATTTTGCCATTTATTAAGGCATTCAAAAAATCTAAAGTTGTTTAATGATAATATGAATCATAAACATTATTAATAGTAATTGTATATTAGAAAATGGAGAAATATCTATTCATAATTGATTCAATTAATAGTTAATTCCAGTGGTAATGCATGTAATTATTATGATTTAATTTCATGCAAATGCATTTAACAGGACACTATAAAATAAAATTGCTAAGTAATTAT
>CAIGQQ010010788.1:0-10866 GCA_903798035.1 Danio albolineatus
TTTGTTTCAAAACTATTTCTAAATTTAGTTCTAATTTCCAGCAAAGGAATAAATGAACAATAATAACGAAGTCTGATTCCTGGATTTACTCAATTTGTTTTACCTTACATGGCTGTAAACAATTTATTCGGGCTGAATTTAAACAAACAAATTAAGTTGAACATTGTTAAATTTAAATTATTTGTTTAAATTCAACACAAATAAATTGTTTGTAACAGTTTTGCAGACATTTTTTCAGTGTGGTAAAAAACGGAGTTATATCCAAACACACATGCTGACCCATATGGTTCAAAACCTGACAGGTGGACAAATCTAAGCTTCAGATGACTTTAATATTTTTTTAATAATTCCAAGTTTAAGTGTGGAAACATTAAATGAATGGGGCATGTGGGGATAACTGGGAATAGAACATAACCAGGAAGCTGCAGGTACACGGACCAAGTTTGCAATGCAGTTTACAAATGTTCATTGGATCGATGGATTTGCGACCTTGGCTAACGATGGTTTTCGGAAACGCAGCCCTGCTTTGTTAAATAAGGTTATTATGTAAATAATATAAAAGTTAAATATTCAGTTACGAATAATGTGTTTTTGTTAACTGTATGATCAAAAATCGACAAATCAATCGATTATCGAGTAGCCTAATCATTAACCAATCAACAAATCATCCTTTACAGTAAATACAGTAAATAAGTACATAAGTTGCATGTAGTATTACTGTAGCAAAACTGAACACCCATGACAGTGACAGTCTGTATGAACAAAGTTATGAACAAAATGTGTTGGAAGTTTGGAAGTAAACTTTTACTTTGATTCTTTCTCTCTCACAAACACAACAGCCACACCTTCCATGAATACAGTTGCACAAATCACAATACTAGAAAATCAGACTTTTTTTTCTGTAGAGATTATTAACATTTAGTGTATGCATATTCTGTATGATTTTGTATAAAATATATGCTATAATATGTGCAATGATATACAGTGTTTGGCCCATAGAGTCTAATTAAGGTCATGAAACAGAATAAGCAAATAAATAAAAAAAATGATCAATTGCAACTAATGTAAATAAAAAAATAAATTTAAAAAAGTCAAATGTTTTGCAAAAGAAATGTTCAAAAATGAGGGCATCGCGGTGGCACAGTGAGTAGCACGATCGCCTCACAGCAAGAAGGTCGCTGGTTCGTGCCTCGGCTGGGTCAGTTGGCATTCCTGTGTGGAGTTTGCATGTTCTCCCCGTGTTCGCGTGGGTTTCCTCCAGGTGCTTCCCCCACAACTCCAAAGACATGTGGTATAGGTGAATTGAGTAAGCTAAACTGTCCGTAGAGTATGAGTGTGAATGAGTGTAATGTTTCCCAGTGATGGGTTGCGGCTGGAAGAGCATCCACTGCATAAAACATAAGCTGGATAAGTTGGTGGTTCATTCCGCTGTGGCGACCCCGGATTAATAAAGGGACTAAGCCGACAAGAAAATGAATGAATGAATGTAGGACCGATCTGTAAAAGAATCCACACTTTCTCACATTAAAATTTTGATTCCCATGATATATCTTATATTCATTCATTGATTTTCCTTTGGCTTAGTCCCTTTATTCATCAGGGGTCGCCACAGCGGAATGAACTGTCAATTTATCAAGCACGTTTTACACAGCACACTGTAAGGGAAACCGGAGTACCAGGAGAAAACCCATGCCAACACAGGGAGAACATGCAAACTCCTCACAAAAACACCAACTGACCCAGGGACCTTTTTAGTGTGAGGTGACAGTGCTAACCACTGAGCCCACTGCTAACTGTGTCATCCTCACATATTTATTTAGTTTTAAAATAATATTTATAAAGGAGCTGTTGACATGGAATTGAACCAAATTTTGGTAAAATCCCAAACAATGCAAACACACAAAATGAAAAATAGATTTTAAGCTAAATAAAACTATAATAGTTTTAGTAATAGTTAATCCATAATTATAATGGAATGACACAAGGAGAAAGTGCTGAACTACTGAAGTGTATTTAACACTTTATATAAAAGGCCTTTTTGGTTATGACAGCTTAAAGATGCTTCTCATATGGAGAATGAAGTCACATACATTGCTCACGTGGGATTTTTTTTTCACAGACTTTAAAAGAGTGTAAAAATCTTGATGGTTCTGTGGGTCTCGTCTATCAAATCTGATCTTTATTCTGTATTTTATTTTTTATTTTGGCTGGCCATTCTACAGCTTGATTTCCTTTTTCTGAAAGATTTTTAGAGTTTCCTTGGCTGCGTTTTGGATCGTTGTCTTGCTGAAATGTCCAATTTGGTTTCATCTTCATCCCAATGTATATGTTGGACTAAAGCAGCTGATATTTATTTACACTGAGGAAGTGCAGAGGGTTGCTGAAGAACTACTTCTATCTGGGCTTTCACTGCCTTCCTATATGCCTTTCTTCATGTGTCGTTTCATTTTATTACACATAACTTCATTTGTAAACTAAATTGTTTTGTTTTCTTTGCATATTTGGATTTCTTTGGTTGGTTGTTACCAACATCCAGGGCAAATGTCAAGTCAACAGCATCTTTAGAAATATAATTTCTGAGAAAAATGGTGACATGTTCAATACTAATTTCGCCCACTGTATGTAAACAGTTGAAGTCAGAATTATTAGCCCCCTGAATTATGAATTGCTTATTAATTACTTATTAAAAATTGCTTTTATTCCAGCTAAAATAAAACAAATAAGACTTTCTCTAGAAGAAAAAAATATTATCGAACATACATATTTCACGGGGGGCTAATAATTCTGACTTTAACTGTATATGTAACATGTAAACCCGCAAACTCTTTTTAAATACTTAAAGGTGTGCATCACAAGCCCTCATGATCATCCTCTCATTTCTGTGATCTGTATGTTTTCAGCTGTGTCCTTTATCTCATGAGAACAGTTTTTTTTGTCAGTTCTGCAGCTTCTCGATTATATCAATCCTGTCTACTGCCCCAAGTAGGGCTGCACAATATTGAGAATTATGCTATATGTGATATTGTTGTTGAACAATGCAATAACTATATTTCTTGCAAAAACATTTCCCTACAGTATGCTACTGTTGTTAGATTACAAAAAATCATATATGTGTAATTATCTACTAAAATATTTAAAACATTTAAAATATTAATTATACTAAAATTCTTAAATCTTATTCAAGCTAAAAAAATAAATAGATAAAAAAAGCTGTCAAGGAAGATGCAAACATTTTGACTTTAAAACGCAATGAATGACTAAAACCCTCGATAAACCCTAGATATTCTGATTTCTATTTCTAGTTTGGTTTTACCATAGACATGTAAACACAAAATGCATGTGTCTCAAAGAGTTTATTCGTATGGAACCAGCCAGCATGTTAAAATTACAACATCTTTTAAGCAAAATATTTCCTTGCCTGTCTTCATAAATAAAATAAATGAATAAACAATTAAAATGAAAAAAAAAAATTAATATCACAAGTCAAATAATCTATTATTGTAATATCATTGCATTCCTACATGTTAATAATGTTTACATTTTAATACCCAATTATTTTAAGTGGATCTTGACAAGATGTCAGTATATCCATATCAATAAGGACTGTAAACTTTTAAAAATTAATTTATAAAAGACATACAAGGAAATAGGTTGCTTAAAAGATGCTGATAAAAACTTTAAAATTAACAATGTTAATGCTAATGCTTGAGATAAATGCTTTTTGTGTTTGTGTCTATAGTAAAACCAAACCAGAAATCACAATATTTACCAAGATTTTTAGTCATTCATTGTATTTTAAAGTCAAAATGTTTGCATCTTACTGGACAGATTTGAATTAGATTTAAGATAATTTTAGTAAGTTGAAAATTTTTTGTTTAAAATATTTTCATATGATCATAACACAGATGATTCTCTTTACATTGCTCTGTTATCGAAAAAATAAAATAAAATCTTTATCGCAATATTCAACTACAATATTGCATATTTTCCCCATATCATGCAGCCCTAATGTGTGTGTGTGTGTGTATATATAAAATTATATATGTAAAATTATCCCACCCCTAATTCATATATATATATATATATGAATTAGGGGTGGGATAAAATTTTACATACATAGCAGTGCGGACAATGTCAATTATGACAATTAAATATTTTTAAATGTTAAGTAAATGCAAAAGGTGAATCTTCAAAGCATAATAGAAATACAAACTTATGCCCTGGATTTTGTTTGTATTTCTAAGTTTAAGACATATTTTAATATTAATTTGTTACATACTATGCATGCTGTTTTTGTTTGTTTATCTGAGGGATTCTATAGCTGGTAATTTGTTAGTGATTCAGGTTATGCATAAGCTTCATTATACAACAAAATAAAAACTAAACTATTTAACAAGCTATTGATGAAACAAAATATAATAACGCTGTTGCTCACTATATTCAAAGATTCATGTTAAATCGTTGTTCTTAAGCATTTGCATTATGTCAAACGAAATAAAGCAGGTTTTAATTTTAATTGTTGCCTTATGTTAGGTCAGACCTATTATATGGTTGTTATAGCCTATAATTTAAATTGTTACGACTGTAATTGCATTTTGTATTGCATTATTATTACTATATGCAAATAAAACTAAATGCAATAGCTTAAAGGATAGTTCACTCAAAAATGAAAAATCTGTCATCAATTAAACACCTTACACATCACAAAATTTGGATTAATGTCTTTCTGCTGTTGAACACAACATGTAACCAATCACAGTTGTTTTTCCTACAATGGATTCTGGTATTCATCTTTCTTTAAAATATCTTCTTCCTATAGATATAGGGAATATCTTTGTGTTCAAAAGAAGAAAGAATTTATAAAGGCTTACAAACACTTGAGGATGAGTAAATACACTAAAATTATATATGTTAATTAACAGTTTCTGTATTTTGGGTTTTGGGTTTATTTACAGTTGTGAATTGCATTATGGAATCTGGATCTCTGCTCTGTTGACATTTGATGTTGAAAATTCAACCCTACATTTTATGCAAAACTGACTTTTATTGACGTTTTAGTAGTTTGAAATAATTTATTGTTTAAGTCTGTAAAATAACAGCAAATGTACTGGCAATTTATTACAAGGTGTTTGTAGCATAACATACAACACCAACACAGAGAATATTGACTTGAAACTTTAAAAATGTTAATAAATGACCAACTTAAGGTTAAAAGTGATCAGAAGAAAGATCAAGGTCTCATACTGTGATTCAAAAGCATAAATAAATGGGGAAAAATAAAAAACAAGAATCACAAAATATAGAAAACTGCTAATTTACTGATTTTTTTGTATTGTGTACATTTTCATCTTTGAGTGAACTATGCATAAAATGAAGATACCTTTTTCACCAGGTCTCATATCTCATAATTGTGAATTTAAGGCTATTTATCACCTTGCAGCTTAATGTTCCAATTAACTTGTGGTCTTTAAAAGGCAATTTTACCTTGAGCAGTGCTCAGTAGTCAGAATGGCCCAGGGCCAGCATGAGAGATGCTCAGGAAAGTTTGTCACTTAAGTTTAAAATTTGCGTCTGAACCTTTTTCAAAATGCATGCAAATGTGATGCAGTGTACAACTGAGAAGCAGCTAGACTGACAAAAATAAGTGTTTGGATAGAAAAAACAGGAGAATGAGAGAATGATGATTGCACACGCAAAAGACACACATTATTACCGCTCACAAGGGCTTGTGCTGCACACACGTGTTAAAAAGAGCTTGTGGGCTACCAATTCCTCATGCGTAGATCTGTTGTCCTCTTGTGGAAGCAAACTAAGAAAGAAAAAAGTAAACATAATAGGTTTGCACATGATGTTATTGAAGACATGGAAAATTCAGATGGAGGGCAGGAAGTGATTCTTCTACTTAGGAATCGCTATCAGATCTTTTTTTTTTCCAAATCAGCCAAAAATGAGAAATACTGAAGTTTTTGTAGAGTTCCAAAAGTTTTTGTTCATAAAGAGGAACATTAAGAAACTGTCTGAAAAAAATGGAAGTAAAGGTGGCTTTGTAATAAACATTTTCTCAATTCATTGTTTGAGAGCAGTAATAAAGATATATTATATATATTTATTCCATCAGAATAAAGTAAACAGCTGTAATGAGATGGGCAGCAGTGTTGGATGTTTGTGGCTGGTTCATCAACAGAATAAAAAAAGAAATGCTACCCTTGCGAGCAAAACTAGACTTTTGTTATTGTGGAGCACTAGTGTTTACCCCTCCACTAGCAAAAAAACAAAAACAAAAAACACAATAATAACGATAATAATAATGTAGGGTAAATGTTTTTTTTTGTTGTTGTTGTTTATAAGGAAGTCTGAAAGATAACATTATTCACATAAAAAAGAGATATATGCATATTTATACCACAAACTCCAATCAATACTGTAGTGTAAATGGCGTTGTATTATGATAGTCTATAATTTTAGTGTAGAAAACTGTATAGTCTATCGGATAATTGTTTATTACTACAGTTGTGTTGCATCACGACAACCATACAATTACTACAACAGTTTAATTCAAGAAATTAGCTATAGTATTGTTCAAAAACATTATAGTTTTTACTATAGGTTTTTTTCATGTGAGTAGCTTATAGTATTTACCGCCTAAATGGTAGGAAAATATATTTTAGTTCAGTAGAAAACTCTGTCCTGTTCATAACATCTCTATTAATTTTACCTTTGTAATATGGTATGAATTGAAAAAATACAGACTTTATTTTATACCTCCTATTTATTTTTACTTACTTCCTGCTCTCCACCTTAATTTCACACCAGGCCAGTAAAAAAATCCTTAGTGTTGAGCCCTGTTGAGTAATTCTCATTCTAATTAAAACTGAAATGTGCATCATGTTGTGACAATTACTTTTTTTGTAATAATAAAAATGTATTTAATACAACCATAAAAATGGCTTAAACATTGTCAGTACACTGTACTGTAAGCACAACCAGTTGTTCGGTGTTTGTGAGAGAGAGAGAAAAGGTGTTTGTGAGAGAGAGAGAAAAAAAACGTTGAGTCATGGGGGCTGTTTTGCTCCAATAATACCTTCAGAGAACATGTATAGTCAGTGATCCATACATAAGCAGTGAGATTAGTGTGGTGTAGGCAGAACTGGAATAGACGTCTGTCCAGGCTGACACAGGTTAAAGATCTTGATGTCTTCAACTGGAGATTCCAGAGTAACTGCCACTTGAAAAAAATTAAGAAGAAAAAAAAAACATGTTACTCAGTAGGAAATCTCACCTGGTATCTACTATTACAAAGTAAATTTCCAAGATAAATTTTAAGTTCAATCCACAGTATCGGTACCATACAATTGCCACAGTTTTTAACTCCTCACTCAGAATATTAGGTTAACATGGTATTTTGTGAGAAATTCAATGATCTTGTTTGGTTTTCATTTTCTTGTGAAATTCTAAAAAGCTTAATTTTAGTAAACTGCTGTAACCTCAATCAAGAAAGGAGCATGTAGACAAAATTAATTTTAATAAACAGGAAAATAAAAACATACACACCAGAACATAGCACAACAATCTGAAAAAAACACAACCAAGCATGGTTTGTGAACAAAGGAAATCAGGAACAGAACCAACGTAACCACAAACTAACTTGACTGGCGACAGATCGAGTGGGCAACTTACGATATTGCACAGCTTTTCTCATTCAATGCTGTGGAGCGTCTCCGGCGTGGAGTTCATCACTAAATGTAGAAACACATATAGCAACAAAACAGTGAACCGACAGCGATTCATTTCGTTAGCATTATAACGTGTTATAAATATCGTTTAACGTTAGATCGATGATACGTAATGTTATATGCTAACCGTTTCTCATAACGGTAACTTAGCCTTTAGCCGGGGCAATGTTTTTAGGCTCATTCCAAGTCGATTTGACATATCATCTTATATTTTCACACAGGTTAAAAAGCAATTAAATCATAAAGCAAAGTTAATTGTGTTGAAAACGATAATTAAATAACCAAAAACAGCTTTTCTTTTACCTTCATAGCTTAGCTGCTGTCAATGGCTTGGGTATCTGCAGGGCGGCATTTAGGCTTACTAAAAACGTATAGGAAGTGGTAAAGTGTTAATTTATACATCTATAATCTATATTTAACACATTTTTTTTGGGAAGGGGACAAATAAAACACGTGAAACGTCGAATATAACTTACTTACCTTTAGTTTACCGGTCCGTCCGTTGCCTCGTCCGTTATTGATTCAAATGATGAGCACGCGCAAGAACCGACTCCGACTCCTCCAACCAAGTTTCAACATCGAACCGATGTTATGATTTCGACCAGATGCGTCGGGTAGGCTATGTTGAAGAGTCAACTTCATTTCGACATTGAATCAATGTTTTATTATCGATGTAATAACCTTCCGACGTACCGACCAAATAAAGAACGTTGATTCAATGTCGAAATTTGATCGACGACTGATACTGACGCTTATAACCAAGAATCAACATTGATTCAATGTCGGCTTGCTATCTGGGAAGGCAGACATTCTGGCAAAACAAGCTCTTAGAATTAATGAAATCGATCTAGAAGTACCATTAAGCAAAACAGAAGCAAAACTTATATGGCAAGTATACTAGGATATCATTGAAACAGGCAGACATCTTTATAATATAAATAAACAAGTAGGTGCTGGGAGAAGGGAGAACAGAAATCGTAGGGAAGGAAGTATTATAACTCGGATGAGAATAGGACACACTGGACTAAACCACACTTTACATAAAATAGGAAAACACCCAACTGGACAATGTATACACTGTAATCTACAAGAAATATAGAAATAGAACATGCATTACTTTACTGCAGTAAATATAATAAAGAAAGATGTGATCTCATTCATTCAATGAAAAAGGGGAAACATGATTTCACATTATCAGAGTTATTAGGCAAAACATCTGAGGTAAATAATGATATAATTCAATTTGTTAAAGAAACCAAGTTAGATAAAACAATATATATATTATTAACTGAAGAATATACTGTCACATAGCCGTGTGTTTTTTTTTCTTATCCCTTTCTTCCTCCCCCCTTTTCTTTTACCGTTAGCTTCAGTCGTAATTCATCCAGTTCCATACTCCATTCCAATAGGTGGCGGTAATGCACCTACAAGTTTGGTTGCCAACCGCCAGTAAAATTCAAAGAAGAAGAACATACAGGCAGCCAATCAGCTTTCGCTGATCTGCGTGCAGGCAAAACCCCGCCCATTGCGCTCAGTCTGAAACAGAGTGGAGAGATGTGCAGTTTGATGTTTGATTCCTTTAATTCCACTTATGTTACTGGTGTTGTGCGTCTATTCAGAGTAAGTGTATTATATCTGACCTTTGTAGCGTTCGCAGATGTGCTGTTATTATCTTGCGGGTTGAACTGATTTAACATATGTGCTCAATGCTAATATACTCTCTTGTTTTTAGCTCGATGCTACGCTGTAAACACTTCTGTAATGCATTACTCGCGGGTTATCTACAGGGTTTCTGCAGGGTCTTAAAAAGTTAAATCTCAAAATCCAACTTTTAGGCCTTAAAAAGTCTTAAATTTACTGAAATATTGTGTTGTAGGTCTTAAATCTTTTTTAAACAGGTCTTACATTTATCTTTTTTCATGTATTGCTACCAAAACTGGCCAAAACTAGATAAATGTAAGCAATCAGAGACATGATCCCGCTGCACACACAAGATGTAGAATCAGCCACTCAAGACTTGCACACATTTATTGAACAGGAAAGAAAAAATTATGTGTAACTTGTGTGAGGATATTTTGATGGTAAAACATATTTTAATAGAATTTATATTTTTAAATGATATTAGAGAATGTTTTTATTAAGGGAATATTTTAAGGCAAATATTTAAAAATGGTTTTCTGGAGTTTTTATCATTGATCAGACTGAAAGAGCTTATAGGACTTTATCAGTGTTGTTATTTGTGTGTTTTTTTAGGCCTGTCACAATAATCAATATATCGACTTATCATACAACACATGGACATGACCTCAATCACTTCTTGGTAATGCAATATATATTGTCCATACATAAAAACCAATTCTACCAACATTTTAGCAAATTGTGCAACATCTCAATCTCTATTGGAGGTGTCAGTGTCAGTATGGCATAAGAAAAACCTGTAGTACTTACTATAAAATTACTTTAATGTATTTTAATGTGGGTGTCTGACAACTGAAAATAGATCTGGTAGCAGATATCGCAGCCTTGCACCTTACCTTATTTTTTTGTTAACATTTATTATTATTAATAAATTATTATTTATTTATTTAGGATAAGCGTTTTCACATTCTGATTTCAGTGCCTAATTATTAAGTTGTTAAAATGACTATAATTAAATGAAATATTCTTAAGAATAAAATACTGTGTTCCTTAGAGGAGGGTAATAATATTGTCATTTTGGCATTATATAATGGGTGGCATAAAATGGTCTTAAAATAACAATATCTTTTATCGCGATATATTTTGGTGCAATTTATCATACAAGAAATAATACATATCGTGACAGGCCTAGCAACAATTAATGATGTTTTGAAACAGTTATGATTGTCAACTATATATTGAATATTTAATAAAAGTGTTGCCATGAATATAGGCAGTGCTGCTGATATGGCATTAAAGTATAAATATATGAAAACAGCATGTAATTAGAATAATTGTCTCCTCCTCCAGTGAAGCTCCTCCTCCTCCAGTGAAGCTCCTCCTCCTCCAGTGAAGCCCCTCCTCCTCCTCCAGTGAAGCTCTTCCTCCTCCAGTTCAGTTATAAACACTGGAATATTCCCATCAGGCTCCAGTGAAGAGTTTATTGAAGGACAGC
>CAIGQQ010010821.1:0-10149 GCA_903798035.1 Danio albolineatus
TATATATATATAGTAGCTGTAGTTGTAGATATACGTATATATGTATCTGTTCCACCATGATTACAAGTCAAATAACCTTAATATAGCAACTTAACCACCCAAGTGACTTCCTGGAGAAATAGTACAGGTTCTTAGGTTCTACGTAGCACTGTTTTTAGCACCAAGTGTACTAACAGTGAGAATTGATGAATTATGTAAATGATTAATCAAAACAAATAAAACAGCACATTTCAGCATGTCAACTACATGCATATAAGAAATACAAAACATATAGAAGTTGCAAGACTTTTTTTTTTTGGACTGCAGATTTCATGCAATGACAATTATCAACAAACATGAGAAATGATGGTTTCATCCACTGATCCAGAAACAGCCATGACTGTTCTGCAAAAAGTCTAACTTGAATGAATGATATGCAGATTATCAGTAGGGAGTTTATTAGGGGTGTAATGAGTGGTGAATGTTGCAGTATAAAAATGTGACGATGCATTTCACCAATGCAAACGGTATGATACGCAATATTAAAAAACAGTCAAAATTAGTGGCAGTAATTACACAGTACACAGTAATTACAGTAAATTAACTTTTCCTGTCAACATTTCACTTTTTATGTTTTTTTGTTTGACTATTTTTTTCTCATTGTTATGTATAATAAAGTGTTATGTTCCATCTAATGTTGATATATAATGTTTATTGCCTCACATTAAGGTTGTGTGTTACCATGACACTGAGCACCTTCTATATATTACTTTGTTTTTCTGCTTGTGCTTTTTCTGATGTTGTTTGTGAATTACAAAGCTTCGATGTACATGTTAATACTTAAGTGTTAAATGTTTGAGCAGTAACACTGTATAATTCATGAAATAATGTTGTTTATTTAAATTTAGAAATGGTTTCTGCCATATTTTAATGGAAACATTTTAGCAACAGCAGCTGCCAGTTTTTACTGAAAATTATATGGATTTTTTTAAGTGTCAATAGCTAATCGGGTTTACTGTTGTGCCATTGGATTGTTTATCTTATCATTATTAATGCCATATTCAGTCTAATTGTAACGTTTTGTTTTATTCGTAACGTATTTGTATTTATTGTTAATATTTTGCTCATTAATTTACATTACATTCGAACTAATTTAATAAATGATTTCAAATGTAACAATCCTTGGACCCTTTGTCCAGTGCATTGGGCTTTATCACTGTATAAGTTCAAACAATATTGATGCACCTGTGTTCTCCTTGGGTTCCTTTCAAGCTTGGACAAGCACAGCAGACCTCAACTGACAGAGTTCCCCATAGGGTTTTGTTTTAATCTTTCTTAAGGAATTCGTTCTCCTGCATGCTGGTGGAGTGCTACTGAGCTCAAAACGTATCCTGTGGCTATCTGAGAATTGAGACGTCAAAGCATTAACCAATTTCTGACACTGACACCAGGCTCTTCTGCTGCCTTCCTTCAACTCAGAGTGTGTATTTTCCACACGAATCTATTCTATAGGCTTTTCACAGAACAAAAACTGAGCTGAATTTAAGACTGCGGGTGATGTGGAAGTATGAACGATTCTCCTCTCCAGTATTTTGCTCGTTCGTGAAGCTAATGTTAAAATGATTTCCCCCCACGGCACATTTGTTCTTGTTATCCGAAGTGCTGCTTTAGTCTTCAACGTAAATGTTCACTCCAAAATGAATAATCTGTTGTCATTTAGTCATCTAAATCTAAACCTGTATGTCTCAGATAGCACTTTCATATCAAGAACTGCCATTTCATTGTCAAACCAAGAGAGCTGGGGTACCCAAATTCTCAAATCAAAGAGATTGACTTAAATCGAAAATCACACAAAACAGCCCCAAATGAACAAAGAACAATAACCATCACGAGAAATTAGAGCAATATTTATCATTTCAGCATCAACATCGATATTAAAGTAGCCAATATTCACTTCCTTCGGCTTAGTCCTTTCTTTATCAGGAGTTGCCAATGCGGAATGAACCACCAACTATTCCAGCATATGTTTTGCACCTCGGATACTCTTCCGGCCACAACCCAGTACTGAGAAACACCCACACACTCTCACATTCACACCCCCACTTATACAATATGACCAGTTTTGTTAACCCAATGTCTTTGGACTGTGGGGGAAACCGGAGCACCCGGAGGAAACCCACGCGAACATGGGGAGAATATGCAAACTCCACACAGAAAAGTCAACTGGCCCAGCCGGGACTCAAACCAGAGACCTCAAACCAGCGACCTTCTTACTATGAGGTAACAGTGCTAACCACGTCGCCTAAATCTAAAATGATAAATTATTTCCAAATAGAGATATTCAAGTCATCTTGTGAAATTGTACTCGTATCGCAAAATATATAGCAGAAAACCAAAATACTGCATTGTCAGATTTGTCCATGATTTTCCAGTTGATTTTGAATGAATTAACATCCACATCAGACCAATAACGTAACAGAGAGCAATTGTTTATTTGGGTCACTTTTTATTTTTGCTGATGATGAGCCCAAAAAAAACCTTGACACTGTGTCTACGCGAGACAGACATTACTGTTTTAATGAAATTGACATTCAATTATAGTTTCTCAATAAGTTAGAGCCATGACTAAATTAGTTTTTAAACACTTTTTGCCATAAAAAAAGCTACGTGAAGTTTATTTAAAACCTAATTTCGAGAGGATCACGTGCTTATGATTGCTGATGGCTGGTCCCACATTATCCAATTTATGATTCACCAATCAGACGATTCCTAAGCCACTATAAATACCCTAAGTTCCATATCACAGCCATCTTTGTTTTGAAGAATGCTCCCTTCCTCCCCTACCTCTCCTCCTTTCCTAGGCGGGTGGCATCGTGGCCCAGTGGTTAGCACTGTGCCTCACAGCAAGAACATCACTGGTTCTAGTCTTTCCCAAGCCAGCCAACGTTTTTGTGTGGAGTTTAAACGTTCTTCCCATGCTCAAGTGGGAATCCCCGATTTCCTCCCACCGTCCAAAAACATGCAACTTTAGTTAATTGACTAATCAAAATCGGCACCATAGACATGCTCCTAGTAAGTAGTATTTCCTAGGAGCAATCACTATCTGTTCATTAGCTACTATAGCAGGGGAGTTCTCGAGATCTACCTGAGCTCAAACTCCCCTCTCGCCTTGCAAACAAGAAGGAGCCCCGGGCTCGAGGATCTCATGAGCTCAGAGCTCTCTCTCGGGACAGCATGCCAAACAAGCTTTATAATCAATCATCAATCAAGTGTGAACTCTTGAAAGGTAATTACTCCAATCAACACAAATAGACTCACTGACTAACACTATATCAAATTGATGCAAATGCAATTTGTTTTTAGAATTATCACATTTAACTGATTATTTAGTCTGATCTCACGATGAAACGTAACTATCTTATGTTTTGTCAGTTTCACGAAAGTGAAAATCAATAACTATAATTAGCTTTTCAGACTAGCAACATATAGTATATTCAAAAGCACAGAGCAACAAATTTGATGCAGAAACTTACAGCAAGCTTTGGAAAGTCTCTCTAAAATAAACAAAATAAGAAAACCACTATACACGCTAACTGCTCGTTTACGACAATCAGTCTTTAGCTTATAAGCGTAGGTGACATTTAGCTACCAACAGACTAAAACCTAATACTTTTATGCACAAATCTAAAAGAATGAAGCAAATGATAATTTTTTTCACTGAGATGGACAGCCCATTCGAGTAATATCTTTGGAAGGTCATTACATGTGATTACAGTTTTGTGTAGTGGTTATTGATGCCACTGCACCAAGACATCACAACGTAATTTAAAATTTCAGCAACAGAACTTGACTTTAGCAACTTTTGCTAAAAATGTTAAATAAATAAAATATTAATAATCATCGCTTACACATATGAAAGCTAACACAATCAGCAAGCAATTCATAGCATGTAAATAAATGTTATCGAATTACATTTAAAATTATTGTTGTTGTTTAAAAGCAGAGGGTCTGCTTAATTTTTTATGCATGTTTAGATCAATATTTATATTAAATATTTATTCGGCTTAGTCACTATTTCAGAGGTGTTCACAGCAGAATGAACCGCCAAATTTTCCATCATGTGTTTTACGCATCAGATGCCCTTCCAGGTGCAAACCAGTACCGGAAAACACCCATACACAATCATTTACACACACACACACACACACACACACACACACACACACACACACACACTACGGCCAGTTTAGTTTATTCAATTCATCTACTGTTTACCGCATATCTTTGGACTGTAGGGGAAACCGGAGCACCCGAAGGAAACAAACACGAGGAGAATATGCAAACTCCACACAGAAATGCCAACTGACCCAGCTGGGACTCAAACCAGCAACCTTCTTGCTGTGAGGCGACAGTGCTAACCACTGAGCCACCATATTGCCTTCAATATTCATGTAACAACATATTCTAAAATGTAGTTACCTTTTGGTTATATTCCCAAATATTTGATGGCTTCCAATCATTTATTTTCAATAACGCATCGTCTCCATTGTCTATTGCATAATACAGTAGTAGCATCAAAGTCACGACAGCTGGACAAAGATGTATTTCTAAAATATGTCAAACATTTGCTAGAAAGAGTCTTTTCTATGCCATCAGGTCAACAGTAAGTGAAAGTTCCTCATGAGATGTTTTACATTCATCCATCTCTCTTAACAGAAAGATCCAGCATAGTCCAGTGACCAGGGATATCCTGAGGTGTATGCAATCCATTACGGTATAAGATGTGGTTCAATTTCATCCATTATGAATGAGAAATGCATGAGATGGAGAGAACAGAGGGAGGATGGAAAAAAGTAGGAAAGTAGGAGACAGTGAAATGTTGAAATGTTCTATAGCCTGATCTGGACATGAAAAATAAATAAGATAAGGCAGGTTGAAACTGGATAACGAAGGAATGGTTCACTGAACGCTGTCATTGTCTACTGAAACAAAAGCTTGGTGCTGTATGAGCAATGAGTGAGAATTTTATGCACTTCAACATTCATTCATTCATGCATTTTCTTACATCTATGAATCAGGGGTCGCCACAGTGGAATGAACCGCCAACTTATCCAGCATATGTTTTATGCAGCAGATGCCTATACCGCATGTCTTTGGACTTGAACACGGGGAGAACATGCAAATTCCACATAGAAACGCCAACTGACCCAGCTGAGGCTTGAACCAGCAACCTTCTTGCTGTGAGGCGATCAAGCGGGAATGGGGTCACTTTTAGTTCTATTGTAAATTAAATTTGGGGGATTTTGTGTGACCTCTCATGTCTAAAATGAGGGAAGAAAATGCATCCTCCAAATTTTTAAGCTTAGTCCCTTTAATAATCTGAGGTCGCCACAGAAGAATGAACCACCAGTTTATCCAGCATATGTTTTATACAGCGGATTCCCTTCCAGCTGCAACCCATCTCTGGGAAACATCCATACACACTCATTCACACTCATTCACTATGGACAATTTAGCTCACCCAATTCACCTATACCACATGTCTTTGGTCTTGTGGATGAAACCAGAGCACTCCGAGGAAACCCACGCGAACACGTGGAGAACATGTACTCCACACAGAAATGCCAACTGACCCAGCCGAGGCTCGAATCAGCGATCTTCTTGCTGTGAGGCAATCACTACGACCACTACGCCACTGTGGTACCCATCCTCCAAAATATATATATGTACTCTTGTTAGTCATTTTAGTCTTGTTTGTCTTTTTGGCGATGGTCTGAACTGAAATCAAAGTTGATAATTTTCTAAGTGGCGCTGTGTTCATGGCATCCAGTGACGTTTGGCGTAATTGGCCGACACTCATCTTCACTGCAGTGAGAGTTTAAATGGGAGAGGATGCAGTTTACAATTGAGGAAGAAGTCGACGAAGATAATTTGAGCTATCAAATATGATTAAACCAAGAAGTATGCCTTCATTTTGCTCCAATCCAGCACAAAACCGTCCTGTTTGACTCCTGACACAGTTAGAGTTGAGAAGAGTGGAAATGTCAACCACCACAATGAAACAAAGGTTCAGTCAGCTGAGCAAATTTCTCATTAAACATTTCTACATTACACTGCACTGTATTTTGCACCATGTTTTAGTTTTGTCTGGATCTTTGGGGTTGGACCTTTAAATTCAGACTTGGGGCTGTCACCTCAAAGCAAAAAGCAAAAAGAAATGCACTATAGGTGAATTGAGTAAACAAAATTGGCCGTAGTGTGTGAATGAGTGTTTCCTAGTACCCGGTTGGGGTTTGGAAGGACATCTGCTGCGTAAAACACATGCCAGAATAGTTGGTGGTTCATTCCAATGTGGTAGCCACTGATAAATAAGGGATTAATTCGAAGAAAAATGAATGTATGAATGATTTAAGACTTTGAAAAAAGTCCTGCTCTAGACCTACACTGTAAAACCCAATAAGTTAAGGTAACATAAACCATTTGAGGAAACCAATTGCAACAAACCATTTAAGTTAAAAAACTAATCCTAATGAGTACTGTGAACTTAATCCATTTGAGTAAACGAAGCAATTTGAGCACAGTAAAACCCAATCAATGAAGAGAACTCAAACCAACTGGGTACTGTATAACCCAATATGGTAAGGCAACTGGATGCCATGAACACAGCGCCACAAACTATCAACTTTGATTTCAGTTCAGACCATTGACCAAAAAGACAAACAAGACTAAATTGACTAACAAGAATACATATATATATTTTGGAGGATGAGCGCTACAGTGGCGTAGTGGTCGTAGTGATAACCTCACAGCAAGAAACCGATTGCTACAAACCATTTAAGTAAAAAAAACAAAAAAACAATGATTACCGTGAACCTACTTAAATTAAGTTAAAGTAATGAGGTATTTAATTGACTCATTACCTTCAACACTGAGTTCAAAACTCTTTTCAAATGAGTAGAATAAACTTTCAGTCAATTTTGAGTTGACGACACTCATTTCATTTGATAAAGTTGACTGTTGGGTTTTACAGTGTACGGAACTCTCTAAAACTGAATTCTGAAGTAGTCTCTCATTCTTCATTTGCCTGGCTAAGATTGTTTAGCAGAAGTATTTTAAACATTCTGTAAAAGCATTCACAAAACTGAATGGCTATTCAGCGTGAAGATAGATCGATTTATTCTGAACTGAATTGTGAACCGAACTGAATGAATTCCGAATGTCTTTGTTTCTATACAGCGTTGATATGGAAGACCCATGGGGCTTTGACATGAACAAACACGGGTAAGAGTGATGACGTTTCTGACCTTGATATTAGGGACAAGGCTGATGCTAATTTACACACTGTTCTGTTACAGAGAACCATGGGAAACATTCCACGACGACAACTTTCTAAGACGGATGAGCCCGAACGAAGGCCACATGCTCTGCTAGGCTGATAGATGCATAATATGACACTACAAAATGAAGCTGAGGAACTGCGCAAACTATTGTCAGCAGCAACCCATCACTGGGAAAAATACATACACACTCATTCACACACATACACTATGGACAATTTTTAACTTACCCAATTCACCTGTACCGCATGTCTTTGGACTTGAGGGGGAAACCAGAGCACCCGGAGGAAACCCACGCGAACAGGGGGAAAACATGCAAACTCCACACAGAAACGCCAACTGACCCAGCCGAGGCTCGAACCAGCAACCTTCTTGCTGTGAGGCGAACGTGCTACTCACTACGCCACCGTGGCGCCCATTTTCGTTGAATTTTATTATCTAATTATATGTCTCAATTATTGTGCATTCCCAAAGATGGTTGCAGCTGGAAGGGCATCCGCTGCTTAAAACAAATGCTGGATAAGTTGGCGGTTCATTCCGCTGTGGCGACCCCGGATTAATAAAGGGACTAAGCCGACAAGAAAATGAATAAATTATTGTCCATAAATAATAAATTAAGAATTAAATAGGCCTAAATAATTATTTACTTAAAGGCTCAGTTTCTTTTATGTTTTCATTTCAATTTCAGTCCCCTTGCATATGCGTGTGAAATCTAATTTGGCATAACAGCATAAAAAAGGAAAGTAGTCAAAAGTTAATGCTAATTCATCAAAATTATGTTACAATACATCCGAAGCAAAAAAAAAGAAAACAGCTCATCATAACAGTCTATCTGCTATTTTATATAGGCCTGCTATATTTAAAAGAAAGCTGCAAAGGGGGCTATATTATTTTAATTCATTTCTGTTTATGTCACTATTAATTAATATATTATTTACTTTTTCTCTCGGTATTGCAGCTGTGCGCACGCTGTCAGCTGAATAAAGGCCTAAATTACATATAAAAAGCAACTACTCAGCGGTGATATGTGTTGTTATTTTTAAGATAACCACCTATTTCAACCATGAAGTGGTACCAACAGCTTGATATGCAATTCTAAAAATGTTATTTATCTCGAAATAATGTGGAATATTGTGGATAGGCAAAGCTGAAAATCTATGGTTAAGGCCATGGTTGGTGCACTTAGTTGGCGCACTTCATACCGCCGTCGCCACGGCACGAACGGTGGTAAAACGGACGTTTTGAACTAGAGACATCTGTATGAATGATCCGCTGATGACTTGCAGCTTTAAAACGCACCAGTGCTCCAGGGAAATGGATGTTTTTAAAACTAATAATTTAATAATTCAATATTTTTTACCCTAATACACACCAACTTCACAAAAACCCTTTAAAATACAAGATGAACCAGAAGAACCCGCAAAAGAAATACACCCCTATTACTACTGTAAAAAGAAATCAATTTTTAAAAAGTGTGTGAAATTATAAGACTGTGATAAAAAAAGACATAAAATGATAAAATAAGAAATAACCAAATAAAAATGCATTTCATAGTGTTAACTTAAAACGCAAGTCATAATATTACATAAAAGTGTAATTAATGTTCAATTATTTAGACAATCTTTTTGATGTTCACAAGTTCGATTGAGCCATTAAGTCCAGCAAATCAAAAGCGGCATTCCTAAATGAATGGCATAGGCCATGTAACTATCATGCAAAAGATCAGATTTCTTTGCTTCCTCAGAAAAAATCTGATTTAATGAAATCCGCAAATTGGTTGTATAAATACAAGTTGAATAATATGAGAAGTCTTAATATATTTTTGAAGGCTGCTGATATTTGAACAACAAAAGGAATTCTTAATAGCGGGAAACGCATGCCGAGTGGCTCCTGTTGAGCCGAATCAAAAGAAGGTATACTGCGCACAGAACGACTGCGGTTACATTCACTTCTTCAATTATACACCAAAGGACGTCTTCAGCCCCAATCCATAAGTTTCAGATATCCTTCCTGATCGCAAGTTGAGCTCCAATAACAAGAGTTACCACGGAAGCCTGGGTTATGTAACGTTACGTAACAGACAGGCGGTATGAGTAATATTTCATAACACCAGAGACCCCGACACCGGGGCATCGTGTCTCCTTTGCTCTTTTCTCTCACTTCATCTCCTTTCTGATGTTCCAATCAATGGTGTTATTTTCCGGAAAAGTCCCCTTGACGGTCATCGGTGGCTTTGTATCAAACGGAGCGTGTGTTTCTGCTCTTTCTTCTGTCTCTCTAGCGCCAAACCAGACACTTCCCTCATCCAAATTTTGATATCAAAGAGTCATCAGATTCACTCCCACCCCAACTGTAGTCTCCTCTCGTCCTGATTTCTGCCTTCTCTGAGTCCCCTTGAGTGCTAACAGGGTCAGGCTGGGGTCACGGCACAGATGCACGCCATCCATGGCAAAGGACCAATCACAGACGCTCGGCGGCAAAACCACCATCAGGATGCTTTTCTGAAGATAATGGATTTTATATTGCGGCAGATTAATGAGTATCAACAACAAGCTCTTTGTTGGATCAGATGGTGCGAATGTGAAAACTACAAACTGCAGACGCATAATAAACGAAACCCAAAGCAGCAAACGCAAATGCCCTGACCGCATTATTAATATATCATACTGCTTTTAGATTTTCATTCATGTTGCCTTAAATATAATATACAGTTGAAATTGGAATTATTAGCCCTCCTGTGTCTCTTCTTATTTAAATACAACTGAAATGATGGTTAAAAGAGCAAAATATATATATATATATATATATATATTGCGCTCTTTTAACCAGATCG
>CAIGQQ010010861.1:0-14249 GCA_903798035.1 Danio albolineatus
AGAAATCCGTGCATTTAATCTAGTGGTCCCCAAATATATATATATATATATATATATATATATGCACATGTACAGTAAAATGGTCAAAATTACAATTTATTGAAAAGCAATTACACCGCAGTAAATGTCAAAAACAACAACAAAAACTGGCAAAACACAATAATTAACTGGCTCCAGATAATACATTGTTCTGTGGGTTGGGGACCACTAGATTAAATGCACGGATTTCTTCTCATAGCATGGTAGCATCATCTGTAAGCTGTATTGAGGATACCATTACCATATCAGGCTGGCTTTAAAACTCTTGTCAAACAAAATGCCATGGCTAGTACTGTATGTGTTACTCATCAATTGGAGCAATTGTCAAAGTACAAAGGCTTCAGTTTTATTAAATATATTCTTTGAACGAGAACATTTCTGAGTTATTATAATATTAACTGAAATGTATTATAATAATTAAAGGTCTGTATTAAAACAGTTATTAACATTATCTACTACAATTTAAATACTTTCTTATAGAAAAAACTAAGTAAAATAAAATAAAATCTTTTTTTTTCATATTTTTAATTTAAAAAACTAAGAACGAAAGGTAAGTATAATATTTTAACACTGTATGATTGTAATTTTTAAAATATTTTGATTAATTCCAAACTGTCAATATAGTTTCCAGTAATGCAACCTTTATTCCTTCTCAAATCTTGAAAGTCAAATTTTTTTTTCTTTTATTGCTGAATCCAGGAACATACAGAACAGTACATAAAACACAAATTGCAATATCAATCAACAAGTGACATTGACAAAAAGTACAGTACAGTGTAAGGTCCAGCCAGATAGTCCAAACGGCGGTGTCTACTGCTGGATGAAGGCTCAATTGCCTGTTCTTTCTTTCCAGGGCACAATGTTGATTTACTTCAAGTTTAACTCGTATCTGACTCTAATTATGATATAAGATGATTTAGAATGTTAATATATTTATCCTCGTTTTATCTGACTCCATTTTATAGTTTAATATTACTTTATTAATTTAACAGTTTTGATATATATTTGAACAATCTTAAACTCCTACCGATTTTTCCTAGGTACAACTTAATTAATTCTCAAAACGATAACCAGGGGTTAAATCAGTAGCCTATAGCCCTAATTTTCCATGATTAAAATAACCACGTACAACTTAGTTATGATTGAAACATTTATCAGCGGTCAATTTGCTAGTACCACTTAAAGATATTTAATTCTTTTATGAATTATCCCTAGCCCCACTAGTACTTTACTTTTATTAAACTCATTTGTTGTGAACCTATGTCACATTACGCCGGCTGTAATGCATCATAAGCTCACTAGTCTGATCAAATAATTAAAGGTTAATGATCAATACTATTTGATAGACAGACGATGTCATTATTTAAATAGTAATCTCATTTAATTCTTACAATCACCTGTGTACAACTTAGTTAAATAAGTATTTAACCAGAGGTCAAAATTCCAGTACCAATCAAGATGTGATCATTCATCTTGTTGCATTAACCCTGGATCCCCACAGTAAATTGCGACGAATACATAATTAAAAGTCAAACAACAAGTTGGAACTAGGGGTGGGCGATATGGGAAAAATATCATATCACAATTTTTTCTGGGGAAATCACGATTCACAATTTTTATCCCGATTCTTTTTTAAGTTGATTTTTAAAGACTATTTTGCAAATTACAAAGGTACAATACAACCAAAATAATGTCCCCATATAAACATATACTCTTACCATGTATGTTTAAGAATATTTCAATCAAGTGAAGATTTAATGCAAGTGCTATTCTGCAAAGAGAGAACATTCAACAAGACTTGCATTACAATTACTGAACCATCAAAATGAACATTTAACAAATCTAACAAATCTTAGTTCAAACCAGAGAGCTTATTAGAGACAGATCCTCAGCAACACCTTCACAAATGCAAATGACTTTTTTTTACAAAGTTAACAAAACTAGTAGTGTTTTGAATTTAATAAATGCATAATAATCATGATAACCATAAAACCATGATTACTCTTCAGACTATATAATCATACAACCAAAATTTATAATCGCTTCATCCCTGACTGCTATGCAGTTCAAAACAACATATGAATGTGTTTGTAGAAGAAGCCTGCTTGAGCAATGCACTGATTTTGTTGTGCTTTGCAATACAACATTTGAATGTGTTTGTTAAAAAAGCCACAGTTTACACTGCAGTGTTGGTATGTAGTTTTAAAATACAACATATTCACATTTTAATGTAGAAAAAGCCAACGTGGAAATCTTAAGGAGCAAAAAACTGCATATGAGCTCTTGTATTGCTGTTGTGTCATCATCACTTACAGCATATTGCAAGTCATCTCTGGCCCCTCATTTGCGATGCTCTTCATGAACTGGACCCCTTGACAAACTAATTAAATAGCCCTGTTGTACACAGATCTACCAACAACTTATGGCTTTATTTCAGTGACTTATGTCGTGAGCGCAGTATTACCGGGTGAGATCGCAAGTCTGCAGACGCCCCATATAGAGCATGCGGGTCGCCAATCGCCTCTGTGTTCGTGCACACTTCTTGCGCGCCCTCAAATAAACGCTACTGAAGTGTGATTTAGTGTGTTTATGTAACGCGTATGTCTGCAACGTTTATTAGATTTGCTAGGAATATTTACGAATGTCTCCAATAGACCTACAGAGCGGCATTAATGCGTCCTGAAGTAAAGTGAAGCGGCTATAAACTCCAGCAAGATAAAGTCATTGTATGCAGAACCACAGAACTTTATTTATAAAGCATATTTAAGGAAACTGTTCATCTTAACTGAAAGCTGCGCCTGAATGCTGGCCTCGCGCATCGCGGAGTCCTGTCAGCCCGTATGTCCGTCAGCATGTAACCTCAAAGGGTTAAACAAATGACGCACAGCGGTTACAGAAGAGTTCCCGCTGTTATAATTCACTTACCTTTTAATACGTTTTGGTGCGATTATAACCCGCTATTTAAAAACAACAACAACAGACGACTGAATGTTTGAATGAAGCAGTAATAGCCATGGCGGGATGAATTTAGGTGTGGCGCCCCGTCATGGAAGCATGAATGAAGCAGAAGCACTATATGTTGTATGGCGATACAACGATTTTTCTGAAAAAGTGGATCGTGGACTCATTTTTATCGTCCACGATCAAATATCGTATTATCGCACAGCCCTAGTTGGAACCTCTAGGATTTCCATTTAACACGTGTTGTGTTTCGTCTATCATGGAACCTGGTACATTCTTAACTTATCTGAGTAATAATTTCAGAGTAACAAGAATACGTTCAAATATAACAATTTATTAGTCATGTAAATGTGTATTATGCCAATTCATTCGGTAAATTCATAAACGATCAATACAAAACATCAAATTCTCAAAGATAAATCCAAGATCAAAAAGATGCATACCTGACCTTCAAATCTACATAGTGTGGAGTTAAGAAACTCCACACCATGGGCCACTCTGAATGCAGAAGCGCCCCGACCAGCTGGAAGACTGTTACTTAAGAAGTCAAAAACCAAGATATGTGTGGGTGTGTGTTGAATAACAATAGGGCATTTACATTCAGTGAGGGTTCCTGAACCCCCGGTCACACCCTTAGCAGTGGTGCAAAATACACCTGAAGTCATATAATTATTATTTGGTTATGGCTATTTCTGAGGGAATGAGACCATTGTACCAGTCGCACTGAGACATTTCAAATGATATCAAACATGATAGATATAGTCACTTGCATGGATATAGAACAGTTCATACTTTGAAATAACCATTTTGTGTGAGCTCAGGGAAGAGGGGGTGAGATGCTTCACATGTAAATGAAGGGAAGAGAAGGGTGTGAGTATTTGGGTGAAACGTAGGTCCCATTGTCCCTTCTCAGCTGGGTGTGGTGCTTTTCAGTCTCGTGTCTCTCTCTCTTAAATGAGGCATATTTTCATAAATCTTACAACAGTATGGAACTTAAGACAACCATGCGTTAGTATTAGTTATGTTGTAAATACACCATCAACAACAAGAATGTAGTTAATAATAATAGTGGTGATGTATTATTAGGTGCAGCTGCCCTTATTCCAGCACGAGCTGGAGCTGGAGCTGGAGTTGGAGCTGGAGCACTTGTACCAGGCCCACTTCCAACGTTGAGCCCATCTCTCCTGCCTGAAGAAACAATTCGCACATTCTTTCCAGAAACTTGGATCTGGGAAATTGTAGAGGTTGGGTGAGTAAATAACAGACTAGAAAGTATGAAGATGTCTATTAGATTTTTTGTTTGTTTGTTTGTTTGTTTGTTTGTTTGTTTGGTAAACAAGATATTAGTAAATCCAGATTATTTTTTAGAGACTCTGGATCAGCTGAGGTTCCTGTCACAGTTCCTGACACCATCACCTCTTGGGAGACGGAGGCCTTCTGTCTGTCCTCCACAGGTCTGGGTTTGGCTCCTCCTGCTCAGCTGACAGTTTTCCAGCCCTTTTTCCTGGAGCTCTCTCTGCCTTACTCCATCATCCGTGGGGAGATCTTTGAGCTCAAAGCCACTGTCTTCAACTATCTGTCCAAGTGCATCATGGTGAGATTTCAGACTCGGGTCTGATCCAGTCGGATCAAATATTCCACTAATCACATGTGCTTGATTGACAGGTTAAAGTGAGTCCAGCTCCTTCCTCAGACTACACTCTCAAAGCCTCCTCTGATGATCAGTATTCATCCTGTCTCTGTGCTAATGGAAGAAAAACCTTCAAATGGATCCTCACTCCTTCTGTTCTTGGTGACTTGTCCAGTCTGAATCATTGTTTCTCAGAGTTTGCGTCTGCTGTATCTTCACATACATGTCTTGTGTTGCAGGAGTGGTGAATATTACAGTCAGTGCAGAGGCAGAGGCGTCCCAGACTGTGTGTGACAATGAGATTGTGAGTTTGCCAGAGAGAGGACGCATTGACACCGTCACACGAAGTTTGCGTGTAAACGTGGGTAAAAAAAATGCATTGTGTAGAGACACTCATATCATGTAAAACTGTACCTTTATAAAAGTCAATGGCCGCGAGAAGCTAAATTTTGCTGACATGAACCTGTGTCCCTCAGGCTGAAGGAATCGAGAAAACTAAAAGCCACAGCTGGCTGCTTTGCCCCAAAGGTAATTTCTCTTGCATTGGTACCATATGCAATATTTTTAAAATATTTTGATTAGTTCATGAAGTTGATGTTGTGTCTTCACAAACAGGGCAAAATCACTTGGAGGAGGTAGAGCTGGCTTTTCCACAAAATGTGATAGAGGGTTCAGGAAAAGCCACTGTTTCATTGATTGGTAACATCATATCTCAGCATCATATAATAATCTAATGTAGAAAGATATATTGACACATTCTCTTATAGGAGACTTGTTGGGTCGTGCTCTGAAGAACCTTGATGGTTTGTTACGAATGCCGTATGGCTGTGGAGAACAAAATATTGCTGTTCTTTCTCCCAATATTTACATTCTGCAGTATCTGGAGAACACAAATCAGCTCACATCAGCCATCCGTGAGAGAGCCACCGGCTTCCTTAAGAGCGGTGAGAGACATTCAGAAGAATTTCATATGTTTTTTACAGCTTATCTAAAGGAAATAATCTCAATCAAAATACTGCACTGCACAGGTTACCAAAGGCAACTGAACTATTTGAATTTGGATGGGTCATATACTACATTTGGTCAAGGAGAAGGCAACACATGGTAAGATCTCTTTTTACTGTTAAAATGAATTGTCGCACTGAACTTCAACAGCTGTCCTTTAATGAATATTAATTCAAACTAAAAGATGCAAGTAATAGCATGACAACTACATCAGGAATCTTCAGATGGGTCTAAATAACTACATTGAACTAACAGGCTGACTGCGTTTGTACTGAGGACTTTCGGGAAAGCACAAAGTTACATCTTCATTGACCCCCCAAAAATCGAGAAATCAAAGCAATGGCTGGTGAGCCATCAACAACCAGATGGTTCATATCAAATCAAGGGAAAACTCTTCAATAACAGAATGAAGGTAAACAAAACGCTACAAAGTAACTTTTAATATAAATTGGTAAATTGCGTCATATTTTATTCATGTTTCAAATACAAAGATCTAAACATTGTTTAAACAAAATTTAATAAGGACGCTTTTATGCCCCTTTTTTACAAGATGTAAAATAAGTCTGATGTCCCTAGAGGTTGTGTGAAGTTTTAGCAAAAAAATACTCTTAGAAAAACTATTGGAATGCTTTGAAAAAGCCCCTTTTAGACTTTGATCCTAATGGCCCGTTTCCACTGAGTGGTACAGTACGGTACGGTACAGGTCGGTACGGGTCACTTTTATCAGGCTTGCGTTTCCACTGCAAAAGGGTACTCTTTTGGTGGGCGTGGTGTATGACAGAAAGTTTCAGTCGACGTTATTTTCGCTCGAGGAAATGTTTACAGTAAAGCTTCATGGGTCGTTCACAAATCATACGAGAAGCACATAAACACTGGTGTAAAAATGTTCTTTACTGACTGAACATGATCTGATTATAACTAGATCAATGATGCGAAATAGCCTACGGTCTGCGATTATATAAAATAAATAAATAAATGCAGCATATATGAACACATACAGCCCCACACAGTCTCCGATGTTACCAAATTACAGAAAAACTACACTACACACAGCAGACATTTATGCCTTATATAGGTTAAAAAACAATACGAAATATAGCCCCCAGTCAGTGCAGAGCTCTCATCTGTATCTTTTATCTTCACCTGTACATGTAGCCTCTCAGTCATTATTCTCTCGTTAGAGAGTAATTCCGTCATTCCAAGTTTATAATAATCCAGGTTAAGAAGTTTGTTATTTGAAATATTGACGCGCACGTGAGCGCAAAAGACAATGCGAAACCTCTCGCGCTCGCGCTTATGGGCTCGTAACCCATAAGAATCTGCTCTTCTCTTGGCTTTGTGGCTGTTCAAGACGACGACAAGGTTTGTTTAAGCTCGGGTCGACCATGGCTCGTTATTATATGCTGATATTATTTCGGAGCATTGTCTCTCAACTGTGTATTAAACATGGCGGGTCCTTTCTGTTTTCATTCTGCTGGTTGCGCGAGCCAATGACGCATCTCTGTAAGCCAATAGCGTTCAGCTGCGCATCTAGCTCCGCCTTTTAGTCACTCTTTGGTTTGCTTGGGACCCTTTGCGAAGGGTGACTAAAAAGTGGTACGATACAGTTCGGTTCAGGAACGGTACGCTTTTAGACAGTGGAAACGGCCTTAAAAGCGTACTCAACTGTACCGTACCGTACCGTACCACTCAGTGGAAACGAGCCATAATTGTTTCATTTTGGTGACTGTCGTTTTACAATCAAATGAATGGCGGAGCTACAAATGCCTTTGTGTCAGCATATTGGCAGATTGATAAAACAAGACTGAGGTGATTTGCTAATGAGGGGCTTTCACACTCTGATGAAATATACTAAGGGGAGAATGTCAATCAAACTGTTTCTGCGAACAACATTCTGTTTTTATGTGTGTGATTTTTTTTTTAAAGTGTGATAAAAAAAATAAATGAATACATTTTTACCATTAGAAGCTGGTTACTTTCACAGACTGTTGCTTCACAACTGTTACGGTTACAAATTAATTATAAAATAAAAGTTACAAATGAATAAATCGACAAATAATTACAAACGTTTTGAAACATTTATTTTATGTTTTTGGAGGAAGTGTCTTCTGCTCAGCAAGGCTGCATTCATTTGGTCAAATATACACTACAGTAACAGTGTAAAATATTATTTACATAAAAATAGTTTTCTATTTAAATGTATTTGAAAATTTCAATTATTCTTCCAATTTTTTATGTATTTTAAAAAGATTTCACAGTAAATGCAGAAGAGACAATAATATCAGATTTTTCAAAAACATCAACAAATCATTTGACCAGTGTTGTATTAAATTGTTAATATACTTACTTACTCCCAGGGCCATTTATATCGAAGTTGATATTTAGCCGCACCATATTGGTGTTTCGTAAAATCTTTTTTGTGTGTGTGTGGTGGGTTGTTAGCCCAAATGCTCAACCAGACTGTTAATATACATCGACACTAAATTTGTAGATGTGTGCTTAAAACAATAAAAAGACATGACATCATCTAAAAAGACGTCTGATTGTAATTTTTAATTATTTTAAATAATTTTTTCTTGATTAAAAGAAATCATCATTGCTTATTAAATAATCAACATTTAGATAAAAGATCTACATTTGTAATCTGCATATTTTAGGGTGGTGTAAGTGACAGTGTAACCATCTCTGCCTATATAACTGCATCACTACTTGAGCTGAACACACCAGTTACGGTCAGTAAGCTCTTAAGTATGTTTCAAACACTGAAACTGTTTGGTTTTTTAACATATATTAAAAGGCTAGAACATATTTGTCACCTGCACCGTTTCTGTCGCAGGATCCTGCTGTCAGCAAAGGCCTGTCACACTTAAAGCAGTATACTGGTGTTATTCGAAACCTTTACACCTCTGCTTTGCTAAGCTATACTTTCAGTCTGGCAAAAGACAAAGAGGTTCGGGACAGCCTTTTGAGCAAGCTAAAGAACATTGGGATTTCAGAAGGTATGATCACTGTAATAACCACTGATCAGCATATCAGATTTATAGTGGTTTCTTCTGTTGTGTCCTAAAGGTCCTCTTGTCCACTGGTCTCAGTCTGCATCTGCTGATGACTCTGATTCTCTGGATGTGGAGATCAGCTCATATGTGCTGCTAGCTGTTCTCACTGCAGATTCACTCACTACAGCTGATCTGGGCTTTGCTAACAGGATTGTCAGCTGGCTTGTGAAGCAGCAGAATGCCTATGGAGGATTCTCCTCCACACAGGTTCCTCAAATCAAACACATTATTGCTGAATGGGTAACATTGTCACATGACTGAACTCATTTCTTTCCCAGGACACAGTGGTGGCTCTTCAGGCTCTGTCTTTGTACGCCACCAAAGTGTTCAGCTCTGACGGCTCCAGCACAGTCACTGTACAGTCAGCAGGAGACACTCATAGCTTTGATGTCAATCAGGACAACAAGTTACTGTACCAGGAGAAGCAGCTGGCCAATGTGCCAGGAAAATACAACATTGAAGTCAAGGGCTCAGCCTGTGTGTCTGTGCAGGTCTGTAAAGTGCAGCAAAATTAAAAACATAGGTCGCTGCTTCACTACATGTTTTAATGTTCTGTGACTCCCTCCTAGATGTCTCTTTTCTACAATATCCCTACTCCAAAGGAATCTAAGAAATTAGAAATCTCTGTGAAGACTGAAGGATTGTGCCAGAACACAGATGGACAAATTCTGGACGTCATTTTAAACATAGTGTAAGGACATATACATATATTTATGTGTCCACGAAAGCATTTAAACCAACTGAAAACACTAAAGATAACTCTAAATGCTTGAAATTGCTTCTGCTTTACAGCATTTTTTCCTTTTAATAAGACAGAAAATACTGTTGGTATTTGCCCAAACCCTCCTGTAACGTGATTGAACGGTAGGCTAAAAGTGACAGTCATGAGTGCTGTTGTATAAGGGTGTTACAGTATTTTGCAATAACAACCACCTACTGTAAATGAGGCAGCATGGTGGCTCAGTGTTTAACACTGTCGCCTCACACCAAGAAGGTCGCTGGTTCGAATCCCGGCTGGGTCAGTTGGCATTTCTGTGTGGAGTTTGCATGTTCCCCCCATGTTGGTGTGGGATTCACCTATAGACATGAGCCATAGGTGAATTGAATAAACTTAATTGGCCGTAATGTGTGAATGAGTGTGCATGGGTGTTTCCCAGTACTGGGTTGCAGCTAGAAGAGAGCATCTGCTGCATAAAACATATGCTGGATAAGTTGGCGGTTCATTCCGCTGTGGTGATTCCGGATGAATAAAGGGACTATGAACCACCTAGATGTACATTATTCCACTTGTCACACTACTTGTACTACTTGTAGTGCCATGTAAGTAAAAGTAAATCTGATCTCAGCTATTCATTCATTAACTGTTTAATTAAGTATAAATCTTGCAGCTGAATGCGTTAACATATTTATTTTGCAGTCACAAAATGGCGCCAATAAGAATCAAGAACAGAGAGACAGATAAGCATATAAATATGCATATCAGTATACCCAAAGTGATTCATAGCAACAACCTGGATGAGCTTGGCATGTCATGATTGACCTATCCAGATCAAGTATTCCAGTGAGCCATGTAATAAAAAATAAAAAAAATGTTATGACGACAAAAAGATGCCTTGTCATTTTTAGAAATGTCGTTTATAGTTGAGAATGGTGTGATAAAACCCTAAATTTTCTTTTTGTTTCAGATATAAGGGAGTGCAATATGTAGAGACGTCCAACATGATCATTGTAGATATGAAACTCTTGTCTGGTTTCAGTGCAGAACCTTCTTTTACGGATGAGGTAAAGCAGTTTTACATTTTTAAAAAATTTTAACCTATTACTTAAAAAAAAGTTTTATTTTGTTTTGTTTTTAAGTTAAAGAAAGCATTAAGTCGTGTTGAATCCAGTGATGACCATATCATCGTATATCTACACGAGGTGGGAATGTGAATGTGTGGATTATAATGACAAGCACTTAATATAATGACAAATAACTGCCAGTTTGTTAAAGTACTGTTGTATTTATTGAGAACACATGGTTTACATTGTTTACAGATTCGAAGTAACATAAATTTCCGGCTTCCACTTCGTATTAAAAAGATCTTCTCTGTTAAAAACCTCAAGCCAGCAGTAATTAAGGTCTACGACTACTACCAGACCAGTAAGACTGAACAAACCAGCACTTATTAGTTTTGACAAGTTTTAGCTTCTCCTCTGAAGCATTTAACAATCATGTTTGCAGGTGAGCGAGCTGAAGCAGAATACACAAATCACTGTGCCTGATGGGTGATGCTGCAGAAAGCAAACAGATGTCATCACATATATCACCTATTCTGTGCTGTTATGCTGATTTAGTTCAAATAAATGTTAAGATGTAAGCATATCTTACTGACTTATAGCCTGTCAGTTGTTTAATGCATGTTTAGAAAAGTTAGTTACAAAAAATTTTTTTTGACAGTAACAATTGTTAGAAATGTGCTAAACATGCTAGCCAGTTGGAACATGCTAGCAACTTGTTAAAACATGGTAGAAATTTGTTTAAATGTGTTATGTCAAATGTTAGCGAAAGCCAAAATCATGTTAAGAACTTGATGAAACGATAAAACATGCTAGCGGTGTAGGGATAAAAAATTATTATATGCATTTGTTTATATGGCAGAACATGTGTTTTTCCCCAAAGAGGGCTCACACAAACTCCTGATAAAATCAGGAACTGCTTTGTGGACTGTGGGGGTTTGATGATGTAGTCACGTGTCGATTGGTCAGTTTGAATGTCTCAGTGTTTAGGCTTTGGTCACATGGTCAAGAAAGTTACAAATAGGTGGTAAAACACAGCTCTGGGCTCTTTCTTCTCCTGCTCTGGCCCTTGGCATCTTCTGCTCTTTCTCTCTCTATCTCTCTCCCTCCCCCCCTCTCTCTCCCTCTCTCTCTCTCCCAGGTAACTTTAATTTACATTTAAGCTGGGTACAATTACTATCATATGTTTTTATCATTTCATGTTTTATTGTTTCATTACAGTAACTAATTCAGTTGTAACCATAGAGAATTATTGTCATTAAATCATCTCATTTTCAAGTATTTGTCAATTACTTTTGATTTAACATCAACATTTAATGGCTCCATATTGCAATACAATATAATCACATAATAGCAACGCTCTCCCACATTTAAAGCTATTAATACTGCCCTTATTTCTGCTTTTGGTATAAGTTTGCAGAAGGATGGTTTTGACTAGAATGTACAGTTTTTTACCATCATACTGATAACTTTTAGTCATTCGGCAGAACTACAGTTCAGAACCGCTGTAGTTAAAAAAACCAGCCTTACAGCGGTTTAAGTGCTAAAATGTGTTAGCAAACAAACATTATCTCAATGCTAAAGTATAAGAAACATTAGCAGTGTGCACCAATAGAACTGTGCTAAAATAAGATTTTCAAAACGTGTCAATACAAATATGTGTAACACTCACATTTAAGGGGTTGTTAGCTTGTAGATTGTCTTTTTATTGCCACTTATTAAGCACATAATAAAGCTTATTCTGCATGACCATATTCTACATTTCTTAATCCTGTCTCATACAAACCATCACAATAACTATCACTGAACTATCATTTTATTAATATTGAATAAATAGAAGTTTATTGAGGCTTAAGTCATAGTTAATAGTGAATTTCATAGCTAATTAATATAATTCATACATGCATTATTAGTCATTGATATTGGCAGTTCATTCCACTGTGCTGGCGCCTGATAAATCAAGGACTTTTATTTTTCAGTCACTAAAATAAAATAGTTTGGAATAATTTTAGTTTAGTTTTGATTAGCAATAACTGATTCGTATGCAACAGCTTTCTTCATAGATGTCATAAAAAATCCATGTGAGAACATTTCTAACCACTAGAGGGAAGCACTGAACAGTCTGAAACATTAACAAAGTAATACTCTGTGTGGTCAAACACGCTCATATAACGGACAGATCCAGTGTTGGCAAACATGGCACCACGATGGCAAGCCATTTGAACATATGTGACCAGCTGACTTTTGCCAGTCAAACAACAATTTAGCAGAGGTTAAATGAAGTGACTCACAATCAAGAAAACAATTACATTTTTATTTTACAAGTTGGATTATAAAAAGACACCATTATTCTCCATCCTTAAGGCAAACATGGAGGGAAAAGTAAATAAAATAAAAGGGAAAAAAGGAAAACAAACCACTAATGGCCACCGGTTACCCAGGAAGTGAGGACAGATGAGGTACCCAAGCAGCAGTGTTCTCACCACACTCAGCAATCACACTGTAACCTAAAAACACAAAATCAATAAAGTGACCAAAATCACCACACAATCCCAACCACCTTTTCTCCACCGCCATCCACACAGTGCAGGAAACCCAGTGGCCACTGATGGTACAAAGCAAATCCAAAATAGAACCTACAAAAGAAAAAAGGATTAAAGGAAAATACAAATAGTACAAACTCTGATCCAACTCATAGCCCAAACCATCCCAAATACACATACAACAAATGTCAAAAAGAAAAGGATTCAGTAACAAAAGTATTATTGTAAGTCTAAAGTAAACGGCAACCGCATCCCAAAAAGGGAAAACACAATCCATCACAACAAGGAAACTCACAAACATATAAAGAGTAACATATACATCCTATAGAAAACTCAATGTAAAATATAAATGAAAACACTTCTTTGTTTAAAGCAATACCTCTACGATCCATAATTTCCCATTCAGGCACTCAGGCAACAATCAGTAGGCAATGATCCAGTAACAGCACTAAGATAAAAAAAGGATAATATCATTAAAACGTGATCCTAAAGACTACCTCTAGAAATGATTTCACAATGAAGATCGGGCAGTATTAATTCTGTTTGCTTGTCAGCTACCCCTCACGTGAAGTATCGACTCTACAATGTCAGCTTATGCATGCATTAAAAACAAGAGCTGTGTCCCAAATGACACACTATACACTATGTACTTATGCACTTACACACTCAACAGCAAAGTATATGTATGTAGTGCTGTCCCAAATGGGGCACTAATGGCTTTTTTACTAAGCGGAAGTTCAAACCGTTTCCCTGATGACGTTTGACGGTTGCCAAATTAGAGAAATAAATTACCAAAATTCCTAATAATACCTGGCATGACTATAACCGCATTCACCATCGCGAGGCGCTATAATCACTCTTGTTGGAGAAATTTGCTTTCACAGTCCAAAATAAATAGTTATCCAACATGTGCGCCCGATAGCTCCGCCTCTTCCGTTACGTGCACAAAGCTCCGGTCGTTGAGTGCGTGAAGTGTCCATCATTACACACTTTATACCGGCTGAATAAGTGCATCATCCGGGTACTTAAAGTGCACTTATTATTTTTACAGTTTTCAGTGTGAACACACTTATTACACAAAGTTAACATGAACTTCATTCATTCATTCATTTTCTTTTCGGCTTAGTCCCTTTATTAATCCGGGGTCGCCACAGCGGAATGAACCGCCAACTTATCCGGCATTTGTTTTACGCAGCGGATGCCCTTCCAGCCACAACCCATCTCTGGGAAACACAT
>CAIGQQ010010884.1:0-13657 GCA_903798035.1 Danio albolineatus
GAGAAACATATAAAGGTTTAAAACCACAAGAAGGAGAATAAATGATGAGGAAATTGACATTTTTTGGGTCAGCTATCCCTTTAAATTGGACTGCACATGACTGGATTGAAATCATTGATCTGGAAATGTCTGATTGATGAGAATGGATATTTGTGTAATTGTGTACAGAATATGTTTGTGTAATTGTAGATCAAAGGTCTGAGAGTGGATACAGAAAGAACTGAAAGCAACACTCTGTCTTCATACTCAGGTTAATGTTTCTCATTGACAGTACTTGTCATCAAGTACTGAATGTGACTCGTATTAACATTTATTTCTTACTCATTTTCATGCAATCTTTAAAAAGGATCACCATACTCACTGCTTCACAATGTAAGTAGCTGTATGTGACAGTGTTGAACACTAGCTATTTACTATGCCAGAACAATTAGATAAGCTACAGTAGATGACAATATAAGGAAGACAAGTACAAATAAAAATAAATAAATAAATTAGATGCGTAAATAAATCTTTTGAATCGCATGAAGTTGTTTCTTTTTAGTAATTTATCCCAAAATGCAAAATGATTTAGTTTTAATGATTCTGTTTGTCCACAAAGCTTCACGCTGAATCGTTTAAAGCTCCGACGGTTGGCGATTCCGTCCGAATCATTCGAATTGTTCAAATGAATCATTTGTACTGAATCGTTTTGAATGCTACACTGCGTTTTAGCGTTTATTCTCATGACAATACTTGCTTTAAATGTGTGTTGTTTTGTTTATTTGTGTTGTTTTCTGCTTTTCTATCAGGCGTGGCTCAACAACACCAGCCAGGATGAAGACGAGGAGCTCTTATCATCTGACGACTCCGGTAAGATGTTTGTTTATCTCAGCCATACGAATGAGGATGTTTTGTGAATTCGTCAACAAAATTTCAAAATGTCATGACTATGTTGTAATGATAATGCTAATCTGTGTAGTATAATTTCACACAATTTTGTGTTATTCGGTGTTAATGTTATTTCACAGATTTAGCTTAGAATAACTTAGGAACAATGTAATCTGGCGGTTCATTCCGCTGTGGCGACCTCTGATAAAAAAGAGAGTAAGTAGAGGGAAAATGAATGAATGAAAATGTAAATCACTATATGTAATCCGCAAACATGAACAGCTTTACTCATAAAATAATTAGACGAGACTTTATTTTAAGGTTTTACACCTGTTCCAAGTACTCACTATAGTAACTAACCCTTAACTACATACTAACCCTCATCATGACCATAACCATATAGTAGTAAGTAAATTTAAATAATTAATACTGCACTAATCATTTTACCTACCTTAAAACAAATTGTGAATTGAATGAGCCTTGTTGTTTTAATCAAGAGGTTGATGTATGATAATGTTTTATGGTAATGCATAGTTTTTGTTTTGGTGTTATGTTTGTGAAATTATCTTCAAATTTGGCTATTTGTGAAACTTTGGGACCTTCCTGGGAAAATTAAAGGACATACTGTATACAAAATTTGTTTATTATTGTGTCTAAAACAAACCTCCAGTCCTATCAAGAGTATATATTATATCAAATATGGTATGTTCTTGAATCTTGATTTCAAAATCCATATTTGTGTTTTTGTAGATGAGCTCACAACTCGTACTGATTCAACAAACAGCTCGCTCACCATTACAAACAGCATTAACACCCTGCACGCTGGTGAGGATCAGGTGAGGTGAAGATTTTTCTCTGAAGGCTTTTTGTGATTGTGTGTTTTGAGATGCAAATTGTACCACAAAATATTTTATGATTATTATTTTAGGCAATTTATCCTCAGGACTCAATTGATTTTGAGTCAGACTCTACAGCATCTGAACAAGACTCTCCAATGCAAGACCATTTTCCCATCTATAGTCCACAGGATGGTGAGTTTGACTGTTTTCATGTGTATAATAGTGTGTTCAAGTCAGATTGAGAAATGTACAAAATAAAGTGACTAATAAAAAATCATCAGTCCAAGGCACTCAAAGAAGGTGAATTAAGTGTGTAATAGTGAATTAAGTGACTAATAGTTTGCAAGTGTGGTATTTTGTTTGTTTGTTTTTCCAGATCCATTTCCCTTCAATGATGAAGAAACATCTAGAGAGATCAGAAGGTGTTTAATTTCCCAAAGCAATGCATGCAGACATCAGTGCATAAACATTTTCACATGTTCTACTTTTAGGTGTATAACTATGTTTCAATATTCATGTCCAAATGCTCAGTATGTGGCACAGCAAGTCAGAGGAGGAAGAGAAAGAGAAGTTCATCCCTACGTCTAAAAGTGAGACAGAGAAATATAAAGTGAGCCGAACGCTAAGCTTCCTCAGGAGCCGAATGGTCAACACCAAAATAAAAAACAAGGTGAGAGGATCAAACACTTGAGTGAAGCAATTCATAAAAACCAAATAGAACTTTTTAATAATTTTTTTCAAATGTATTTTACATATAGTAATGAGTACAAAATATTGAGATCAATAAACAAATTGAGGGCGACATGGTTCAGTGGTCGCCTCACAGCAAGAAGGTTGCTGGTTTGAGTCCCGACTGGATCTGTGTGGTTTGCATGTTCTTCCCTTGTTTGCGTGGGTTTCCTCCTGGTGCTCCAGCTTCCCCCATAGTCCAAACACATCCGCTATAGGTGAATTGAATAAATTAAATTGGCCATAGTGTATGAGTGTGTATGGATGTTTCCCTGTACTGTTTTGCAGCAGAAAGGGCATCTGCTGTGTAAAACATATGCTGGATAAGTTGGCGGTTCATTCCACTGTGGCGACCCCTGATTATTAAATGGACTAAGCCAAAGCAAAATAAATGAATGAATGAACAAGTTGTATGTGCGTAATATTGCTATGTTTATATTTTATATTAAAAATATGTTATTTACATACAATTAAAGGCAAAATGTAATAATTACTGTTAATTTTTTTTCTTTTTAAAGCAAGGAATTTTTTACACTGTAATATTTTTTTATTCTGGAGAACATTTTTTTTGGTAGTTTTGCTGGAATAAAATAAATTAATAGCCTAGTAATAGCCTAGTGGTTAGTGCGTCGACACATAGCACCGAAGTGCTCGCGGCGACCCGAGTTCGATTCCTGGCTTGAGGTCCTTTGCCGATCCTTCCCCTATCTCTGCTCCCCACACTTTCCTGTCTGTCAATCTCCACTGTCCTGTCAATAAAGGTGAAAACCCCTAAAAAAAAAATAATAATAAAAAAGTAATATATATTGTTACAATTGGATTGAAACAACATGTTATACAATGACTTGCCGAATTAACATATCTTGCCTGATTAATCTAATTACCCTATTTAAACTTAAATTGCACTTTAAGCTGAACACTACTGTCTTAGATAATATCTAGTATAATATTATGCTCTGCCACCATGGCAATGACAAAAGAAATCAGTTATTAGAATTTAGGTATTAAAATTATTATGTTAAAAATGTATTGAAATAAAATCTTCTTTCCATAAAACATCACTTGCGAAATATTTAAAAAGCATTAAAATTTCATAGGAGGGCTAAAAAAGTTGAATTCAACTATATATAAGACACTAAAATAAAAAGAATGCATAACAAATATATAAGAATATTTTGTAAAACTATATTTCACTTAGAACGTTTTTTTGTTATCATTTAATATTGCAATAATGGAAATAAACCTAATAATATATATTAATTTAATAAATCTGCAAGATAGAAATGACGTTCAATATTCTTACAATGTTTTGTTTTAATAATTTTTAATATCTGTTTGTCGGCAGGTCAGTGCGGATGTTTCCTCTGCCTTGCACCAGCTCTGCCTACTGCAGGAGCCTGTTAATACAGCTTGTAAAGTCTGTGAGGAAGTGAATGGTGATGAACCACAGCAGTGCACATGTAAGCGTATGTTTCTTTTGCATATTCAAATCACTTATAATCATTGCCGAGGTTGTCTGTGATCTTTAAAACATGACTGATTCACGTTATTAAGTCAAATTGCCACACAAATGATCTACCATATTTTTCTGAACCCAATGATCCTGTGATAATATTACTCTCCAGCGAATCTGCATTATATTGTTTACATTTATTCATCAGTAATTGTACCAAATGTCTACACTAACTTTATGACGTCACTCCCTGTCCAGACTGCTCCATGATCATTCACAAGGCCTGCTGTGATTCTGCCCCTCTGTGTTTAAAGGTGTGTAAGTGTGTGTTTGTGTGCATCTTTACATACAAGACTGCTTGACTCTAAAAATAGGTTTGCATTCTTTCCCATAATGCAGAATCCTCATCAGGCACTTCTGAAAAGCACAGACTCTTCAATATTAATTTGTGAGAGAGCCAATCATGTTATGTCATGTTATATTCTGATCAATCGTGTCATGAAGTGTTTATGTAATCATGCTTGCTTCGTTAACAGATTCGTCCAGTCAGAGTTCTCCATCTCTGTCTCTGGTCACTGACAGTAGTACAGTATCACACAGGTCTGTTTCTGTTTTACATTAACTTCATTAGTCTTAATGTCACCAGTGTTTTAAGATTTGAGATGGGTTTTTTATGCTTCTGTATCAGAAAGAGGAGTAACAGCGAGGGGTGTGGCCATAATGTCACTCTGCGGAAAAGCAAGTCGTTGATTGGTCATTCTTCTGTAAGCTCCGCCTCTAGTAAGTTTGACTTTTATTTAGGGATGGGCGATACCAATATTTTTGTTTCCGATCCGATACCAAGTATTTCAAGACCAGTATCGTCGATATCGATACCGATACCAATACTTTAATTAAATATTTTATAGTGATTAAAAAAAATGGTTATCACCTTTGTTATAATTATTATTATCATATAATTATTATTATAATACTATAATTATTATTATCATCACCATTATTATTATTATTCAATTAAACACAAAACACATGATTTCTTTTTACATTTATTTAAATAACAGAACTAAAATTGCATGGCATCATATCTGACGAAAAATAATACACTGCAGAAACCTTGTTTAATTAAAAAAGTACATCTCTCCCAGTTATTATGTGTACCTAAACTTTGTATTTTATTTGATAAACAAGTTTATTTAAAACTATTTAAACTACTTGAGTGGTCTACAGTCTATTATTCTGAACCCTGTGAATGTAACAGAAATCTGATATATGCCAATTTACGCAAATTACATAAAGTACAGAGTTTAAAGTAGGATTCCCCCTCAGCTTTGGCATATTAATATTAGAAAGAATAATATATAATGATTCCCCCTCAGCATATTATATTTACAGTGTGTGCATCTGTGTGTTCATATGAACATATATCAGGTAAAACTCAATATGACTGGCTGTCTGTATTGAACTCGACTCCACTTTTTGTAAAATAATTCTCACTTGGTAGCTGGACAATGACCGGATTTCTTAAAGGATTCTGCCAAAGTTTTACAACTTGTGTGTGTGTGGTGTCTGTACTACAGAGCCGTGAGCTAATTCTGACCCATTAGCGGAGATAGCGGAAGAATATTATAGTTCCCATTCGTGTTCCTATTTAAGTAAATATTTATATAATACGTGGCGCTATAATTATTGAGATATTTTACTCAGTAAGAAACCCCCCAGAAAAGATTGATACTTTTACTTAAGGATCGATCCTTTTGATACATTCCCAGTATCGAAAATATCGATACTTCAGGATCGATCCACCCATCCCTACTTTCATTCTCACGACTTCTCTACTTTTTACTAGGACTTTTTTCCTGATACGATTAAATTATTGTTAAGCAGTTTAGTATTTTCAAGATACAATTAAAGGTGCAGTAGGTGATCTGCCTAAACGCTAACCGGTTAGCATAATATCTTTCAAATACACCCCCTCCCCTCCCCTGCCGTCCAAAGCCATGCCTTCTCACATGAAGGCGCACATTAACGATGACAGAGACCCACACAGACAAAGACAATATAGTATTATATCTAGCAGTTTTTCAGTTGTGTAGCATACAAAACTTGTCACAACATGCAATATTTTATGCATGCAAGGATCGCTGGTCTCACTCTATCACATGCTTTGTCCTAAAGCGACTACTGTATACCTAGTTGTTGGCCAGCGGCGTGCAAGAATTACACTTGTTACTAAGCCATACTTACATGCTTTTTCAGACCGAATATTCAGAGTAGCAGTAAACAATATAGGGACGCGTCACAGGTCGTCATTGTTCAAAAATGAACCAATGTGAATATAAAACCAACTTCACCTCAGTAAAGCAGGCTAGGCGTAATATTGCCATTTACTTATGTTTTGTTGTTAAACTGAATAAAAATCTACATAATCGATGCTGTAAAGCAGGGATCATCAAACTTGTTCCTGGTGGTCTGGTGTCCTGCAGATTTTAGCTCCAACCCCAATCAAACACACCTAAACAAGCTAATCATGCTCTCACTAGGTATACTTGAAACATCCAGACAGGTGTTTTGAGGCAAATTGGAGCTAAACCCTGAAGGACACCAGACCTCCAGGACCGAGATTGGTGATCCCTGCTGTAAAGGGTCTCTTATGAAAATGAAAATAGGTACATCAGTCATTCGCCGGAAGATTTTAGTGGCTGAACAACACTTCAGTGCATATAACCCATTGATAATACAACACAGTCTACATAAGCTTTGCGTGACTAAAATACTTTTAAAACGCAACATTACTTGTCTAACAGAAATATTTCAGCCATGGTGTCGTCCTTCCTCCAGCATGCAAAAGTAACTGCAGTATTGATGCAGGATTTTAAAATGTTTTGATTCAGCATTTGTTTGTACCGCTGTCAGTTATGTCCACGTGACTGCGGCGCATGTGCACATGTCAATGGCGGATCTATGTGAACAGAGGTGCATAGTTTTCACAAATCTGCATTTGCTGCCAGACAGCCAGACTACTTATCAGAATTATGGGAGATGTCGGCCTGACAGTATTTAATTGCATGAACTTTTTTAGTCTTATGCCTTACCCAGAATATAAAAATACAAATACATACATTTAGATCATTTACTTTGATCATTACTATTGGAATATGAAGAGACTGTCAACAAAAACATTTTTTGTTGTGCTGGAAGACAATCACCTACTGCACCTTTAAGTTTTTATTTTGATAAGCTACACATTTTGTACGTTTTGTAAACAATTAAGTTTTTAATTTTTTGAATTTACATTTTTAGAATTAATTTTTATAATAATTTGTTTCAAGTTTTAGTAATTTTGTTTGTTTGTTGTTTTATCATTAGAGAATTCATTTAATCAAATGGAAACGGATACACAGTGACTTAACTGCTAATTGAGATCAGTTTAAGTATTTTTGTTTTATTTCAGTTTTAGTTATAAAGAGTTGTTAAAAAATTAATGGTAAAAAAAAGGGTTTAAGTTATAAATAGTTTTAATGCTTTAATTTTGGTAAACTATAGTAAGCTCCAGAAGTTTATTTTTAAAGAACAGTACATTTTGAAAATACTTTTATTTTAGAGTTATTTTAACATCTTAAGACATATTTGGGCACACCCAACAGTTTGGTTAATGTAAAATATCAATATTGATTAATTAATTAGTAATTCAATATAGAATTTTGTTTGTGTGCAGTTTATAAAAAATATGACTTGTGTTTGATTTTCATTCATTCATTTTCTTTTCGGCTTTATTAATCTGGGGTCGCTACTGTGGAATGAACCACCATGTTATCCAGCACATGTTATACGCAGCGGATACTTTAGCAGCTGCAACCAATCACTGTGAAAAAACACACATACACACTCATTCACACACATACCTGTACACTACGGCCAAATTAGCTTACCCAATTCACCTTTAACCACATTTCTTTGGACTGTGGGGGAAACCAGAGCACCTGGAGGAAACCCACGCTAACATGGGGAGAACATGCAAACTCCACACTGAAATGCCAGCTGACCCTCGGCTCGAACCTGCAACTTTTTGCTGTGAGGCGATCATGCTACCCACTGCGCCACTGTGACGCCCTGTGTGATTTTCATTTTTTGTATTTATTTATTTTATTATTATTTTTCATACTTAAGTCAGGTTTGCAACCCGTAATGTTTGATGTCATTTTTGTCAAATACAATGAATTAACTAATTGCTGAGTTGACGTAAAATTGACAAATATAAGCAAACTCAATGTTGGGTTCGTTTTTTAAATTCGATTTAAATGACACTTTAAACCAACGGTTTGGTTTGTCTATATTTAACCCAACACTGTGTTACGACTACAGTTTACCTAACATTAAATCTTCTCTGTGCCAGATTCATCAGCTCAGATTTCATTTGACTACTCTGCTGAATCGTGGAGTGCTGTTGTAGACGCTGAATTCAGCAGGACACTGGAGAAAGAAGTGGTCAAGAGACAAGAGATCATCTATGGTCAGTAATTATGAGTTGGGTTAAACTTCATCGTCCTATTTAGTTAATTTATCAAGGATTCAAACAGCACATTTGGCTTGGATTCAGTATAAGATAACAAAAAACAAAAACCACATAACATTAACCAACAACAGTGACATTTAAAAGACACATCAAGGTAGTTTACCATTTAAAGTGCTAATAGGTATAAATGACTTCTTGTATGGTTACTTTCACATAAAGCAACTTTGTATTGCTTCCCTGATGACAGTACTTCATAAATGGGAAACAAAACATGATTTGGATCATTTGCTATTACTTGCACATTTTTACTTACTCCTTAAAAAAAATATAGTCTTTGTTGGAACATTGAACAGATATAGCTAATGTGGATGTGAATTATGGCTGCAAAACCTGTTGTTGATGCATAAGACAGCAATTGGTGTTGTTCAGTGGTGGAAAAAGTATCTGTTGTAAATATTACTCAAAGAATGAGTAAAAAGTAGCCCTTTCAAAAGTACTCAAGAGTAGTGAGTATTACGCTGTAAAAAGCTGATGCAATTTGTGGATGTGTGTAAACGCAACATTCTGTAGTGCATCAAGTTATTGCCCAGCAGGCACACAATGTCATAAGACATTAATATTAGGTTAGATTTAGGTTGTGATGTCAGGTGACCAGAATTCATTGTCTAGACAGTGTCTAAGGAGAACATTATTTTGATGTCCAATCACGATGTCGAATGATATTTATATTTGTTTGATTTTAGGTTGTGTTATAAAGTGACCAAAATCCAACATTGAGCCAACATTTTAAACCAACGTCATATTGACATCAAATACTGATATTTATTTGTCAGGTACAGCAACTAAAATCCAACATCTGACAGATGTCATAGTGCTAACGTCCATACAGTTAAGCTGTAACATCATTAGACGTTGATATTTGGTTGATTTTAGGTTGGACATTGGACATTGACTTCGGCCTAATGTTGGGTTCTGACGTCAACCTGAGTTTAATTTTCAAACAAAATGCAACGTTCCCATGACATTGAGGTACAACGTCAACCTGACGTCTTGTTGACATCTTGGATGCTTTGTGTTTAAGGCCATTTCGGTCATTGATCAGATGACAGATGTTAACTGTATAGTGACATGTTTCTAAACAGTCTCTGGGTCAACGTGTGTAAAGATTTTGGACCTCTTCTTGGACACTTTTAATGCATCCAAACAGTTTGCTTCGATTATAAATCACCCATGTCTTGAGGTAGGTCATTATGATGCGATTTGTACAGTGGCCGAGAGAGGTTAAAGCAAAAACATGACGGACCCAGCTGAGATACAGACCCGCCGTGACTTGTTCAGTGAAGTGATTGGTGGTCTTTGAAAGGTGTAATATCCTGATTACATGATTCCGTTGTCTTTTGTAAATTATCAGTCTAATTAATGATCAACTGAAACGTTGCGTCATTAAATAAATTAACTACATCCGTTTCTCAGCTGGGTCCGTCATGTTTTTGGGTCCTCTTGAAACATTTCCGTTGTGTTTTGACCAACTTGCTGCGCGTTTCTTCTGTTGTGTTTTCTTTTGTTGTTTGTGTTTTGACCAATTTGATGCGCGTTTCTTCCGTTGTCTATGTTGTAAGCATTTGTAACAGGTTTGCTGTCAAATTGATGAAGATCGTTTCTTAATTTGCTGGTGTTTTTTGTTATTGCATGTGCTTTCTTAAATTGCAGCGCGTTAACCTCTCTCGACCACCATAGATTTACCTTCTATGTGTGATTTGTTAGGACAGGAATCACAGGACGAATTTTTCTACTCCCCATTGACAAGGGAAAAAAAAGTAGTGACTGCAGGTTGAAGAAAAGAAGTGGAGTAAAAGTACCAATACTGCACTAAATATGTACTCAAGGGAAAGCAAAAGTCCTACTTAGTAAATTACGATTTCTGAGAAAACTACTCAGTTACAGTAGTTTGAGTATTTGTAATTTGTTACTTTACACCGCTGCTGTTGTTCAATAATAATATATATAGTTTTTGACTTTTAGTGAACATGGCTATCAACAATGGTAACAGTATTCTTCAACATTGAGTTAGTTCTATGTGTATAGCATGGTTGATAATATGAAACATAAGAAATTACTAATTATATACAAACAAATACACACACAAATCCATACATACAGAAAACTGATATTATGTATGTAGTTTTTCCTTTAATATATAGTTACAGAAGTACATAAATGGAAAAAAAGCAGAAAAAATAATTCGTTGTCACCTATATCTTATAAGTAGGGCCAGACAGAATCTGCGGACATTTTTTTGCTATGTCTGCGCAGATTTGTGTTAAAAATCTGCGGATTTATGCGGAATGAATTTGGGAGTATGGGAAGTAAAACCTCAATATATGATAAAAAGTAATACCTTTTAAACTTTTACTTAATGTTTACGATGCAAATCCAATTAGATCCAGTTTATTTGGTAAACAAAGCAAGTCTCTCTTATAAAATCTCTACAAAAAGACAGAAAATATTAGTTTACAAACTGTATTGTAAATAAATCATATGAATATTTTCATATTAGTCAGTATTATTACTGAAATGAATTTAAAAACTGAATAAATATAGATTCACACACATTTACACAAGTAAATAAACAGAATCAATGATGGGCTAAAAAATCTGCTGAATTCTCCGCACACAGATTCCGTGTGTGTTCCAGACACCATTTTATTAGATCACTTAAGTTTTAGTAATGAGATCAAACTATCAGTTCAATAGTTTTTTGACAACACTTCGAACCTCTTCAAATGTACAATACACTGTACAACTGTACAATACACTGTTACTGAAAGCTGTCGATTGTTTCTGATGGAATGCCTGATTTGATCGGTTAGTGTTGTGTTTGTGGCAGAGCTGATGCAGACAGAATTTCACCACGTCCAGACGCTCTCCGTAATGGCTGATGTTTTGAGACGGGGACTGCAGGAGGACGTGCAGCTGGAGCAGGACGTCATCAGTCAGATTTTCCCCAGGCTGGACGAGCTCTTAGCTTTGCATAGGAACTTTCTTTTAGACATGGAGACCAGACAGTGGGCATCTGTATATCCAGGAGAACACAAGAACTACATCATCCAACAAATTGGTGATATTCTGTGTCAGCAGGCAAGAAAATAATCACTTTACATATTGAGGCTGAACAAGTTTAGCTTTCAGCTTGAGCTTAATTTGTACATTTATGTGTAGTTCTCAGGCCCGAATGCTTCTCAGATGATAGAGTTATATGGCGATTTCTGCAGTCAGCATCCAGAAGCACTGAAGATTTATAAGCAGCAGTTGCAGAACAACAGGAAACTGCAGTTATTTCTCAGAGTAAGTTGAGTGGATGTGCACAAACGTTCTTATGGGAGGCAGCTTATAGAAGTTTTATAATAATCATCTTTTTTTTCCTTTCACAGCAGCAGAGCACCAAATCTGTCATCAAACGCCGTGAAATCCCAGAATTCCTTTTGCTCGTGACTCAGAGAATCACAAAGTATCCTGTTCTGATAGAGAGACTCCTTCAACACACTGATGGTAAATACAAAAAATATATAATTTATGAATATAATAATAATAATAATAATAATAACATAACAATCATAACAATTATAATCATAACAATAATAATAATGAATTTATTTTGTAATGCACTTTTAAAGAAATTAAACATATAAAATAATGTTTTTAAAAGTATAAAATCCATAAACCGTACAAAATAATCCATCATATATAAAAACATATTTGAAAATCTAGAATCTGAGGGTTCAAAAAATCTAAATACTGAAAAAAATCCCATTTAAAGTGGGCCAAATTAAGTTCTTTACAAGTGCATAATACTGATTAAAAATTTTATTTTGATATGTTTACAGAAGGAAATTTACAAAATCAGAATCAGAATCAGTTTTATTGCCAAGTGTGCTTCACACACACAAGGAATTTGCTTTGGCTACAGAAGCTTCCAGTGTACATAAAGTGACAAGTGACAACACAGAATTAATATTATAAAAGAAGACGATAGACATTAAACAGAGATGCAGTCCAACGATCTGGATGTTGAAATGTACAGATTTGTTATAAATATACAGGTTATAAGGTGCTGTGTGCAAAAGCGTAAGTATTTCATTGTATGTTGTTATAAGGTGCTGTGTACAGATGCGCAAGAAGTATTGCATTATATATTGTTATAAGGTGCTGTGTACAAGTGCGTGTGAGAAAGTATTGCACATTTATTGCACAATAGGAGAAATATTAACTGTTTATGAGGTAGATGGCCTGAGGGAAGAAACTTTTCCTGTGTCTGGCTGTTTTTGTGCTCGGTGCTCTGTAGCGCCGGCCAGACGGTAACAGTTCGAACAGGAAGTGTGCTGGGTGCGAGGCGTCCAGGGTGATTTTGCGAGCCCTTTTACTCACTAAGGAAGAGTACAGTTCTTGAAGTGTAGGAAGGGTAGTGCCAGTTACTCGTTCAGCAGTCCGGACTATTCGCTGTAGTCTACGGAGGTCAGATTTGGCTGCTGAGCCGAACCAGACGGTGATTGAAGTGCAGAGGATGGACTGGATGACAGCTGAGTAGAACTGCACGAGCAGCTCCTGTGGCAGGTTGAACTTCCTCAGCTGACGGAGAAAATCTATTAATTATTACGATCTTTACTTAATATTTTAATTATTTTTTAAAACCAAATATAATCAAGGTTTGTGAAACCCACTGACCTGCCAAATGTGAGTAGAAATTCAATATATCAAATATATTAATTGATTTATTTTCTTTCGGCTTAGTCCCTTATTTATCACGGGTTGCAACAGCAGAATGAACCGCCAACTATTCCTCCATATGTTTTATGCAGTGAATGCCCTTTCAGTCACAACCCAGTACTGAGAAACATTACAACCATTACACTCTCACACTCAAACACTACAGCTGATTTAGTTCATCCAATTCATCTATAGAGCATGACTTTGGACTGTGGGGGAAACCGGAGCACCTGGAGGAAACCCACGCCAAGTCAGGGACAACATGCAAACTCCACACAGAAATGCCACCTGGCCCAGCCGGGACTTGAACCAGTGACCTTCTTGCTGTGAGGCGACAGTGCTAACAACTGAGCCATCGTGCCACCCTATATATATATGTAAAATTCATTCATTCATTCATTTTCTTTTCGGCTTAGTCCCTTTATTAATCCGGGGTCGCCACAGAGGAATGAACCGCCAACTTATCCGGCATTTGTTTTACGCAGCGGATGC
>CAIGQQ010010889.1:0-10485 GCA_903798035.1 Danio albolineatus
CTTTATAGCCATGTAAACATAAAACAAAAGCAATCTTGGCTTGAAAACTGCAGTTACAAAACAATGAAAAACAAAGAAGACAAACTTAAACTCACCCCCTTTTAGAAGACAGACACAGGAAAGGATATTACATAAAAAGGAATAGAAAAAAAAAGATAAAAAAATGTTTTTGTCAGACAGTTACAAAAGTATAGCAAAAACATGTTCATTAAACAGTTGCAGAGGTTTTCGTTTTCAACTTGTAAACTACCAGTCAAGTTCAGACATATCTGTTTATGTTGTTTTTTAATAATATCTTTTGACATTTTGGTCACACTTCATTGCACAATTCTCACTATTAAAAAACCATTAACTAAGGCTTCTTGCCCAATTTGCCACTTATTAATAGTATTAAGGTAATAGAAGATCAAACTTTATAAAAGTACTATTAAACAGCCAATATCTGAATAACAGGCAGCTAATAATCCACAAGTTAATAGTAAAAACTGGCACTTAAACTAGCATGTTACGGATGTTATTAAAGATCAGTCAACAAAACTATTAAGGCCCCGTTTACACTAGTGCGTTTTAGTTTTAAAACGTCGTTCTTGCATTAAAACGATCCGCGTCCACACTAGCGTTTCACCCAAGCATCTCTCAACAGATGTCCGTCTTCACTACTCCACCAGAAACGTATATCACGTGACCATTCGCGCACTCTGGGCATGCACGTTCAAGTATAAACAGGAAGCACGTGTCTCGCTCGGCATTTGGTTATTGTTAGTCAACAAACGCTGGTTGAACGATGAACGCGATGGCAAAGAAAGCAAGAGAGGTCTTTTTGAGGACAGACGAGGTCGAGTTGTTACTTAAAGTAACAAATGAATACAAAACATCTATGGCTATCGAAAATACAGTGTTTACAGTGAAGGCTGGTCTGCTGTCTTCCGGTGGCGTTATAGTCATGTGCGCTTGACGAATAAGGAAAGGTTACGCAATGACCCAAAAGCCCCAATCACGTATCGGATCTCAGCAGCCACGCCTCTGTTTTCAAATGTCTCCATTTTCCTCTATCCACACTGAGACAGAGCAGCAGCGTTTTAGAACGAAAACTGCCTCTCCAGCGTTTCCAAAACGCTCCGTTTTCGCGCCTCAAAAACTTCAGCGTAGTATGGACGGATGGTGTAACCGTAGCAAAACTTATGCTTTTTAAAACGAAAACGCACTAGTGTAAACGGGGCCTAAGAATCACATATAAAAGTGTACATTCTTTATTCAGGCATTCAATAAGTTCTCATGGTCCACTTTTTAATAGTGAAACTATTATAAGTCACGTATAATAATACATTTCTGAAAATTATTCTTCAATTAATTTGTTACATTTTTTTTATAATCTCAAGGACCACTCGCAAAATCTAAGTTTTTGGCAAAGAATACACTCTTTTAAAGGTCTTTAAAACTGAAACGACTCAACATAAACATGGGAGTCTGAGAAAAATGCTAATTTTCAATGGAAATTTCAGAAATACTTTGAGGTTTTTAACAACTGTTCAAATATACTGAATGCAGACTTTTATTAAATGAATGTTAGCAAACTTACTGAGGTGAAGTCCTAGTTTGATTCAAGCATGTGAAAAGAGCAAAAACGAAAAATTAAAAATGAATTTACAGTATTATATGCATGCATTCTGATTTTATACTGCATGTGAGAGAGACACATTATGCAAGAGTACATATAATAACATATAAAGCTCTTCGCACCTTTTTATTGGCCAGAGAAGAGTCTTGTTTCAGAAGCTGAGTGAGATGACACAGTTTGCCACTTGCTGCCGAGAATATCCACTCTTTCTCAAGAGGATCCAGCTATGAATTAACAAGACATTACTGAAATGATACTGATTATGTTGGTCACATTATTGGCCACATTTAGCAAATTTTGGAGTGCATATAAATTGTTTATAATAATAATTCTTATTATTATTATTAACTAAAAATAACTGAACTTCTTAGCAAAGCTGCATTTGTTTGATCAAATCATTAACTTCTTCAATTTTTAGACTACAGTGTCACATGATCCTCCAGATATGCATCTAATCTGCGTCTTTGCTGCAGAAATAAACAATATTTTTTAAGTATAATATAGATTTTACTATAGTGAGCAATGTTATTTCTAAACCGGATTGACCGGCAATGTACAGTGCAAAGGACACAATGCTTTTATCCTCAACGACTTACAGAAAGAAACTTTGAGTGACCTGAGGTTAAATTATAAATCTTCATTGAGGGGACAAAAATGGGTCCCGCTTTATATTAAGTGTCCTTAACTACTATGTACTTGCATCAAAAAATAAATGCAATGTACTTACTGTGTTCATAATGTGTTTGAGAACACTTGTGGTGCTCTTGAGTTAGGACAGGGAGAGGGTTAAGGACAAGTTTGGTGGTATTAGTAGGTTTAAGGGTGGGTTAAGGTGTAAGGGATGGTGAACAGTGTACTTACAAATGTAATTACAGAAATTACAGACGTAATTACATACAGGTATTTAATCAAGCATAAGTATAATGTAAAAACATGTATTTACACAATAAGTAACAAATTATTAATTTCGGTGAAAGTGCATATTAGTTAAGGTCACTTAATATAAAGTGGGACCCAAAAATGGTATTGTATATATAAGATGTGGACCAAGTGTTGGATTAAACCATAGGTCTACTTCAGTGACAATAACTGTAGTAACAAAAGACACATCCAAACACATGTTTTACAATGAATGCATCATTTATTATACTCACAGCCACAGAGGCGGACCCCAAACTGCCTCCAGACTCCTCATCCTGCTCAGATTCACTCTAAGAAAGAAACAAGACATATTATGATCAAAATCACTCACAGAACCATCTGTCAGCATCATCTGCTCTTGCAGGAGTCAGTCTGAAACCTGACAGTTAAAAGTTCATCATCTGACACTCTAGAGAGGACATTTGACACAACTGCTGTTTCTCTTCCTGTTCAGTGGTTACATTATAAGTGGATGAAAACCAAGCGCTGTCAAGAAGGAAATAAACAATGCAAGTTTTTGTTGGGTTTTTAGAGAGAAGAGTGTTTCTACAGGTGGTTTGTCAAGCCCACTCACCTGTGCGAACCTCACTTTATGTAAATAACAAGTATATAGCTTGTTGTTTCACTCAATGAGCCACAATGGTGCTAAAACTCATTTTGAGTTCAGTCTCAGGCATAAATGGATCGAAAAAGTTTTTGCTCATGAGCTTCATTTGCCTAAAATAAGCCAAAGTTACGTAATTGAAAAAGTTAAAAAAATAAAAAATAAAAAAAAATCAGTTGAAAAAAAACGCAATTGAAATACGTGGAAAGTGTGTCATAATTTGATATAATATTGAATAAATCAAGTTAAACCACCAATTTCCTTTGAGTGTACACAGACTTGCACTCAACACTAGAATCAAAAAAATCTGCCGTTTAAAATAGCAGAACACTAAAAACAAGGGATAATTCCTCCAATTTGACCTCTTTGCAGGTCACATGGGCATAAAAAGTCCTCAGAGGTGAACAATTAGTGCAAATGAGCACCAAATTGCTGCTTTTGTTTTCCTATCGTTTGCCTTTACTAAAAGCCACCAATTTTGAGAGCCAAAAAAGAGGGCCTATTTGGTCTTATGCACTGAAGTGTCAGTCAAGCAGAGTAATGGGAAGGGGAAAAAAATTTAGCATTTGGGTTGTTTTTGAACTGCATGTGATCGCAAATTATTTTTAGGAAAAAACAGAAGGAAAACATAAGCACTCTTTCATATTGGCTACAAAAACAAAATCTGCTTTTCCGAAAATCGTAGCAATATTTGTTCACCTGTGTTTAAACAGGAACTAAATCAGAAGCACTTCCTTATGGAATAAAGAGACGTCTGAATGTAAAAGTGCAAGTTTATTTAAAATCAGAAATACTGCTAAAAACTGTCCATTTTCAGTAGATGTCGGCTTTTTGTGATGCTAAACAGTGGAAAACATTATTAAAATTTATATTATTTAGTCTTGTAACAACGTATAGACATATATATGTACATATAGCCAAGTTAACAACTTCAAACATCATAAAATATATATTTTAATTATCAGTTACCTGTGACTTTGTCAGTTTTGGGTGTTTTACATCTATTCATACTTTTGAAACAAACTAATTATGGGACCTTGCTGCTCAAAAAACTTTTTCTATTCATATTTTAGTAGTTTGAAGCAAATTAAATTTTCCGGGTTGGTCCTGTCAGTAATGTTTTAAAAAATAACTATATAAAATAAAACTATAAATCTTTAAATATAACCTATAAACGTAAAACTGACTGATTAATATAATTTCCTACACAATATACTTCAAAGAACTATATAAAACTATAAGAACTATAAAAAATGTCAATGTTACTGTTAGAGTTATTGCATTTCATTTAATGATGATGATAAATAATAAAAAATAAGTAAATGAATAAATAAATAATTAAACAAACAAACAAACAAATAAACAAACAAATAAATAAATTAATTAATTAATAAATAAATAGAGACATTTTTAAACTATCTGTAGTGCGGGTGTTAAGATTTTCCATATTTGTATAATATATACTGTTTTTTTTTATATCTTTGAAATAATTCCAATATACAAAATACACATGTTGTTAAATATTCATAACATTAGTGTCTGCGTTCTTATTTAAATAATATTTGAATCTTTTCCAATAAATAACTGAGAGAATATCTGTAGTTGCTCTGAATACAATTATGCACAAAGGTAATTTACCCTATCATTTTAAGGCAACTGGTTTACAGGTAAAACCATCTAATCGAATGTGTGCATTACTATGTTATTCATCACTAGCAAAACGTATGAGCAATTTCGAAATGAAATACTATGAAATTTCTACACAAATTTTCTATTTTTTTCAGTGCAAACTGGTAACAAATAATCAGAGTAGCGTGACGCAAATAATGGACAGCAGAATGAAAGACATTTGCTGCATAGTAAAATACTTTATATGCAGCTGAATTTCAGCTTTGACACATCATATGAATAATTTTGATGAGGGACTAGTCAGTTTTGTCTGACTTCTTAGAAAGAGCTTCCAGGCGTGAAAGGCTTTCAAGTGTGAATCTCTTCCACCAAAAGAGTTTGCAAGTGGTATAGTTGAAAGTAAAAAGAGAAAAATTTATGAAATGTATTTGTTAGAGATTGACAACAAAACAAGATTAAAGAAAAAAAGAAAAAAAAACAATAAAATAAAATAAAACAAAAACAAAAAAAACAAAACAATATAAAATTTTATTAAATAAAACAAAAAATAAATAAAAAATACATAAACAAAAAAATACCAAAATAAAAACAAAACAATGAAATAAAAAATAAAAAATAAATAAATAAAAAGCTATAAAAACAAAACAATAAGCAAAATAAATCAACAAAAACAAACCAATAAAACAAATTAAAATAAAGCAAAATAAATAAAATCAATAAAAAAAATAATGAAAAAAAACAATAATATATAATAAAATGAAACAAAGCAAATTAAAACAATATAAATCAAAACAAAAGAAAACAAAATTCAAAACAAAAGAAAACAATAAAGTAATAAAAAAACAAACTATTTTTATATATAAAAAAGAAAAGAAAACAAAATACCAAAATAAAATCAAAACAATAAAATAAAATACAAAAATAAAAAACAATTAAAAAAACAATAAAAAGCAAAATAAATAAATAAAACAAATAAATAAAACTAAATTAAATAAAACAAAATTAAACAATATAAACAAAACAATAAAAGCAAAACAAAACAATAAAATAGATTACAATAAAGCAAAATAAATCAATAAAACAATAATAAATCAAAAAATAAAATAGATTAAAAGAAAGCAAAAAAATAAATAAAAAAAATAATAACAAAAAATAAAGTAATATAAAATTAAATAAAACAAAGCAAAATAAAACAAAATCAAATAAATCAAAACTAAATAAAACAAAACAATACAAATAATACAAAGCAAAATAAAACAATAAATAAATAAATAAATAAATAAATAAATAAATAAATCCATGTTCTCCACATTATGCCTTTGGCCTTTAGCTAGCCGCATCTCCGATTGATCTGCATACAAATGTTCGGAGGGCACAGATGATCATTTTCCCTGTAATGAGGCAGAGCATGTTGCTGTTTTGCACAAGAATAGAAAGCCTCATTCAAATGTAAATGAGGGTGTCTTTCATGCTGTCACCCCTGGCTGAAATACGGCCTCTCAAATCCAGCTATTTATTCTGGCGCCACCTTTTGGTTTGTGCCAGTAGAGCGGATATCAACAGAGCAGTTTGTTGGTGGATCTGCACAGACTCTTACAGTTAATATTGCCAACAACACATGAGGATTTGATTATAATTACACACACAAACCAAAAGTGTTACAAAATACAAAGACGGTGAATGTGTGAGAGAGGTGGTTTAATAAACCCTTGGCTTGAATGACTAATAATTGACAGTCAATCATTTATGGTCATTAAAGATGTAGCTTCATGTTGTGATCGTTCGTCTCCAAGATGTGTATTCAACTATTACACACTCAAAAAAACAAAATCAACTTTTTCACTTACAAAAAAAGGTATATACTTTTTAGGGTATAGCATAAGTGGGCTAAAGGGGACGAGGGACTACATTCTGTGAAGCAATTTCCTATTGTGGTCATCTTTTTACAACACAATGGCTTCTTGTATGTTGCATGTTGTCTTTAAACAGATATTTATTATTATTATTATTATTATTATTATTATTAGGGTGTCAGGGTGGCGCAGTGGGTAGTACAATCACCTCACAGCAAAAAGGTCACTGGTTCGAGCCTCGGTCAGTTGGCATTTCTTTATGGAGTTTGCATGTTCTCCCTGTGTTCGTGTGGGTTTCCTCCGGGTGCACCAGTTTCCCCCACAAGTCCAAAGACATGCACTATAGGTGAATAGGGTAAGATAATTGTCTGTAGTTTATGTGTGTAAATGAGTGTGTATGGATGTCTCCCAGAGATGGGTTGCAGCTGGAAGGGCATCTGCTGCATAAATATCCACTGGATAAGTTGGCGGTTCATTCCGCTGTGGTGACCTCAAATTAATAAAGGGACTAAGCTGAAACGAAATTGAATAAATTAATTATTATTATTATTATTGGAGCAGCATGATGGCTGGGTGGTAAGGACTGTCACCTCACACAGCAAGAAGGTCGCTGGTTCGAGTCCCTGCTGAGTCAGTTGGCATTTCTGTGTGGAGTTCTTCCCATGTTGGTGTGGGTTTCCTCCAAAGACATGCGCTTTAGGTGAATTGAACTAAATTGGCTGTAGTGTTTGAGTGTGTATGTGAATGAAAGAGTGTATGGGTATTTTCCAGTAATAGTTTGCAGCTGACAGGGTATCCGCTGCTTAAAACATACCGGAATAGCATTGGTGACCCCTGATAAGTAAGGTACTAAGCTGAAGAAAATAAATATTTAATAAAAAAATGAAAATCGCATCATCATTTCCTCGTCCTCCATCAATCCAGTTGCTTTCTTCTGTTGAACACACACCAACACAAAAATATTTTGAAGAATGTTGAAAACCAGCAGCCATTGACTTCCATAGTAAGAAAAATAAACACTATGGAAGTCAATGGAAGCATTCTTTAAAATATCTACTTTTGTGTTCAACAGAAAAAAGAAAGATCTGAGTAAATGGAGAGTTAAATCCGAAATCGCCCCCTATGCCCTTCAAATAGTACACTACTATTTGAGGGAGCAGCCATTTGTAGTGGTCTCCAAAACCACAGTGGACGTGCATTCAATCAATCAGTCCCACAATACTCAACAATAACAGGTCTACAACCCATGTACACTTGAAAATCCCCATAATGCACCGTGAGATTTCGCATACCTGATGAATTTCTGCATTTGACCTCATGATGGCGTCTAAAGTGTAGTCCCATCGATGTATCATTAAAAAATGTAATAATATTTAATTAAAGTAACGTTTGTTTGCATAAAGGAAATCAAAAGCCTTTACTTTATTACTAATAATAAGCTTGCTAAGAGTTAAAAAAAAAACAGTGTCAGACCAAAAAGTTGAAAATCTAAGACATCTGAGGGATTTATCAAAAAGAAAAAAAAATTACAAACAAAACCTCATCCCTCTAGTGCACGAATTCACTCACTCGTTTCACTCACTCCTTCAAGTGGACTATATTAGTGGAACAGTGCTGGGTAAGTTACTTAAAAAAGCAATCCATTACAAATTATTGATTACTAGGCCCACACGGAATCTGTGCGACCAGAAATCTGCTGATTTACACAGATTTTTAGCCCATCGTTGAGTCTATTTATTGACTCATGTAAATGTGTGTAAATGTATATTTATTTAGTTTTTTAATTAATTTCTGTATTATTGACTTATATAAAAATGCTCATTTGTTTTATTTACAATACAGTTTTTACAATACTGTCTTTTAGTAGATATATTATATGAGAGACTTGCTTTGCTTAAAAAATAAGTAGATCTAATTGAATTTGCATTGCAAACATTAAATAAAGTTTAAAAAGTATTTATATATATATTTAGTTACGATACCTTTAAAATCATTCCGCATAAATCTGCAGATTTTTTTAAAAGTTCTGCGCAGAAATATCAAAAAATGTCTGCAGATTCTGTCTGGCCCTACTGATTACTTCTGAAAAATTGTAATATGATTACATTACTAGTTACTTTGTGTAAAAAGCAAGCAGATTACTGATTACTAATACTATTGTTTTCTAAAATCTATATTTGTAACGCAAGTAACGCAATTGCATTGACTTTAGTAACTGTAATCAAACTACACAAATTTCAAATGTAATTCGTTACATTACTGCGTTCCCCAACAATGTAATTAGAATAAGTTATTCCCAATTCTGGTGGACTAATAGTAATAATAATCTTTTTTTGTTTTTTTTTATAATGCACTTTCTAAATCCCAAAGCAATACAACATAGAGAAAAAAGAAAAAGAAATAGATTATTTGTATACTACAACTATACTATACTTTCATTTAGTTTTATTTCAGATTTATTACTGTTAATTTTTCTGCCACATCTCACAGATACTGTATTAGTTTTCATTAACAAAATTGATTTCATTTCCTTTTTAATTTCAGGTTAAGCTTTAGTAATTTTGAGTTCATAATAAAAATATTTTAGTACATCAAATAAGCAAGGAAAAAGAAAATTATATTTTATATATATATAGAGATAGATATATAATCAAACATGCAATAAACGCAAGGATACAACATAGAAAAATACTAAAATATAAACACATTAGAATGATAAAGAATCTAAAAATGCAATCCTAAAAAGATGAGTTTTTAACAATGCAGCAGGGAATAGTGAATAAAGGTATAAACGGCGATTTCGCATACAGCATAAATCTTAAACAGTGTGTGATGAGTTTAGTGTGTGAAATGAGGCGACTCTGACCTTTGACCCCGAGTCCTTGTCGAGCTCTTCTTCTCTGTCTGATGATGAGATCTCCTCGCTCTGATGCTCAGCTTCTAGTGAGACAGTGCCCTCCGTCTGCTGATCACAAGACAAAAAAAAGTTACTAAGATCACTTATTAAAGATCACTTCAGTGCACTCAGATCAGCATATGCCTGCTGAACGCCAGTGCACAAATCCTAAATAAAGTCATTTGTATAAATAAAGCCAAGTAAAACTCGGTCTGAAGTACAAGTTTCACTACTAGGTCTACACATTAATGTCGCCAAATTATTGTAATTGCGATAATAGCATATGCTATAAACCAGGGGTCACCAATCTTGGTCCTGGAAGTCCGGTGTTCTGCAGATTTTAGCTCCAACCCTACTCAAACACACCTGAAGCTAATCAAGCTCTTACTGGGTGTACTTGAAACATCCAGACAGGTGTGATTAGGCAAGCTGGAGCTAAACCCTGCAGGACACCGGACCTCCAGGACCGAGATTGGTGATCCCTGCTATAAACGCATGTATGTTTGTATGTATGTATGTATGTATGTATGTATGTATGTATGTATGTATGTATGTATCACAGATAATAGTGTGATAAATTACTTTTATTTTATGCATTGGTAAAGTAAATTAGACCAATTAGAAACAAATTAGCCCCACTGAGGGCTTATTATTTTATCCCCGAATTAACTGAAAATGAAAATGAACACTTATAAACACAAAAGCCAGAGTCAGAATATCAGCTGTGGTTTTAAACTATTTATAGTGTTTTAAAGACTAGACTAAGGGCTATATATTAATGATCTAATCACAATTTATGAAGCAAATGGTGTTTCCAAATACACTTTTGCTATTTTAAGGATGGGGAAAAAAAAGGTTGCCCTTATTCACTTAAGTTATGGGTGTGTTTTGAGCATAACACGCATTAAACCAATCATAGTCTCATCTCCCATTCCCTTTAAGAGTCATTTCATCGCTCTCTGGC
>CAIGQQ010010905.1:0-10852 GCA_903798035.1 Danio albolineatus
TATATATACATATATATATGTATATATGCCGCGGGCCGTAGTTTGGACAACCCTGCTCTAGAGTGTTTATATGAAGTTTCAGCTCAAAATACCACACAAATAATGTTTTATAACTCTGAATCTGACTCTTTTAGGCTTAAATCCTAATTGTGCCATTTTGGTGACTTCTGCTTTATTTTCAAATGAGATTGTGTTCTTTTGAAAAGAGGGCGAAGCTATAAATGCCTGTGTGTCAGCATCGTGGCAGATTAAAAACAAGACTGATGTCCTATGCTAATGAGGGAGAGACGGACACTAGTGGGAGGGGCTTTCCCCCTCTGATGACATCATACAACAGGAGAACGTCAATCGGAAGTGTTTCTGCAGACTATTTTTATCAAGTATGATTATAAAATATTTAATTAATAAACGTTCACCAGTAGAAGCTGGTTATATTCAAACACTGCTAACACACCTTTGTTTAAACCCTTTATAAAAGTGTTTTTTGCATAATAGGTGCCCTTTGTATTTTATTAGTGCATCAGTAAGTGTTGAACTACGATTAATAAATGCTTTACAAGTATTGTTCATACTTAATCATGTTAGTAAAACACTAATAAGACCTTATTGTAAAGTGTAACCAAATTATAATTTCCACCAGTGAAACATTTAAATAATGCAATAACAATCTCAGGTATAACCCACATAAAGACTGTTGATTAAGTGTCTTTATTCAGCCTTTTCAGCTTTGTAACCTCCACTTTTATTTCATTGGGAGAATCAATGATTAATTCAAACATTTCAGATATTTTATGTACATCTCTGAGGAACAAAACCAAAAAATTTCACAACAATTGAAAATAATGCTTTGTTTTGGATGAAGATTCTTTAAAAATATACACCAGAATTTCATAAACACATTTGACTCACGTATAAAAGGAGAAAGATCTCCTTGAAATAAACTTTTTGTCAGCATTTATTCATAGCTGGTCCTTTTTGTAGCTTAAAAGATCTAAATTAAAGGGATAGTTCACTCAAAAATCTAAATGTGCTATTTGCTCTCTCTAAAGTGGTTATAACCCTTTATGGGTTTCTCACTTCTGTAGAACACAAAAGCAAATATTATAATGCAGCCTTATGATGGTATAAAATTTTCTAACTTCTATCATGATATACAGTATCATCACAATGTTAACTTTAGATGCAAAAAAAAAAAAGGGTTACTTTAACACGTATAATAACCCAAAAATACTTAGTGTGTTGCTCTCTTGCAAACACATGTTCAGAGTAAACAAATGTTTCATTATAATTATAAACATTATAAACTTTCATTCATTTTCCATCGGCTTAGTGCCTTCATCAAGGGTCACCACAGAGGAATGAACCTCCAACTTATCCAGCATTTATGTTTTACAAAGCGGACACCCTTCTAGCCGCAACCCTGTACTGGGAAACACCCATACACGCTCATTCACTGAAGCCAATTTATTCAATTCACCTAGAGCGCATGTGTTTGGGCTGTGTGGGAAACCGGAGCACCCGGAGGAAACCCACGCCAACATGGGGAGAACATGCAAACTCCACACTGAAAAAAACCAACTGGCCTCGGGACTCGAACCAGTGACCTTCTTGCTGTGAGGCGACAGTGCTAACCACAATGTTGCCTTTAACATCAGCTAATGTTAATAAAGTTTTTATCAGTTTAGTAAAACTGACTTGTTTATAACCGGAGCCTTATTACGGTGTAAATGAACAACAGCCCAATAAACAGTCACCGAATCAACATTTTCGTGATGCAGTAGGTCAGATTAACGTGCAAAAATATTCACGTTTAAGCTATTAAGCTAATTAAACAATTAAATCTCCAAGCATTTGGTGCTGTAATGAACAACACCACAGCAAATAGCATCTAAATATTCTTAAAAATCACTCTAAAAGTTTTAATAATTAATAATATTCACAGTATTTTAATGTCAATATTGTGCATTTTCATTATCATTGAATTATTAAATATCATCATATATCTGTTTAAAAAAAAAAGCTGTAAACCTGTAACCATTGACTTCAAGTAGGAAAAACAAATAGGGAAGTCAATGGTTACAGGTTTTCAACATTCTTCAAACTATCTTCGTTTGTGTCCAACAGAAAAAAGACACAAACGATGAGCTAACGATGAGCAAATGATGACAGAATTTATATTTTGGGGTGAACTATCCCTTTAAATGAGTCCTTAAAAATAACTGCACATGTGTTGTGAATAATTTAATAGTGAGTAAATGAATCGTTCAGTCGTCGAATCGTACGGAGTTTCGAGCATTAGCGTCAATCGCAAACTTCTTATTGGACGGCGCACTGAAGCCCAACCCGGCTCCTTTATTCATGAAGTCCATGTGGCGGTTTTGCGCGCGCTCAAACTCCCCCAGAAGGCCTTGCTGTAACGTCTGCTGTCCTTCTTTCCCCATGGCCATGTTGAGGCGGCCGCCGGACTCGACCCCCGTCTGAGTGCTCTTCTTAAATCCTCCCATGAGGCGCAGGAACTTGGCCTGTCTGTCCGAGCTGTCGAAGCTCGCCGTTCCCCACTGCCCAAAAGCCTTCAAACAGCGATTACATCAGATTAACACTCATTCACATTAAAGAGATAGTCCAGCCCAAAAATGACAATTTGCAGCTCATTTATTCACCTTCAGGTTATGCAAGATGTACTTTTTTGTTTAGTAGAACATTATAGAAGACTTTTAGCTGGATTTGTGCTCCTTGGTGTAATGCAAAGCAATAGCTGTGTGTCCATGAACCTATTTTTTGTGCATTTTGGATTATCGCATTAAATTAAATGCAGGGACAAGATGCACATATATTTTGAAAGTGCACATTAAGGTACATGCAAAGTAGGATAAACGCTTTATTTGATAGGAGCATAAAGAGTGTCTCATGACTAGGGCCAGACGGAATCTGCAGACATTTTTTGCTATTTCTGCGGAGTATTTTGTTAAAAATCTGCGGATTTATGCGGAATGATTTTAGGAGTATCATAGCTAAAAACTTAGTAAATTAAATAAATGTAAAACCCTTTTTACTTTGATTTAATGTTTATAATGTGAATCCAATTAGATCCACTTCATTTGGTAAACAAAGCAAGTCTTTCGTATAAAATATCTACTAAAAGACAGAAAATATTACTTTACAAACTGTATTGTAAATAAATCACATTAATATTTTTATTTTAGTCAATAATATTACTGAAATTAATTTAAAAACTGAATAAATACCAATTTACACACATTTACACCAGTAAATAAACCTAATCAATGATGGGCTAAAAATCTGCGGAATTCTGCGCGCGCAGATTCCGTGTGGCCCTACTCATGACTCCAAAAGACACAACGTATTGAACTCATTTCTTCTGCTACCGCACACCACATTGCTTTATATTGGTCACGAACAGACACTGAATAGAACTTCATCAGACTTAGCACGATACAGTTGTGTTTATCGTCCGGTGTGTGACTCTGAATCTTTAAAGTCTCTCAGGGGGTGATAGTACAGGTGCGGATACATCTATAGCAGCTCTGCTACTCAACTCTCCAGTGTATTCATGTTGCTATCTTAGTGTTGTGCATGTCAAGCATGTCAAAGAAGGCGGAGCTCCAGGGCACAACCACCATGGACCAATGGCAGCTCAAAAGTGATTACGTTCACATGGACATCAGTAATTGAATGATTTGCCTTAATCTGAATAAGACAGTATTATGATTAAGGTGTTTTACATGAGTTTCTTTTTGAATGTTCTATTCATGATCCCGTTTCACATATTATTGCGCATAATTCGATTGCTGTCATTGTATCATCACGCTCTCCATGTCTCCCCTGGAGTTTCATGTAATTCCAGGTATTTCCTTTTCAATTTGTCAACTTTAAAGAGCCCCTATTATGGGTTTTTGAAAATGAGCTTGCATGCAGTGTGTAACACAGCTCTAAGTGAAGTGAAATGTCCAGCTGAGGCTTAAATCTGAAAGTGCACAGTGTTTAAAACTATTGATTCATCTATAAAAGAGTCGACTCATAGTTCCTCAAACGAATCGCCATGCTTACGAGTCTTTAGCCGTTTCGGCATGACGTGAACACTAAACATAAGCCCCGCCCACAAAGAACAGTGGCGAGCAAAGGTTGCCAGATTGTGCGGTTTTGAATTTGATTGTGCAGGTAAAAACCTTTTGGAGAGGGTTTGGACTGGAATCAGTCAGCTACATCTGGCAACACAGAGAAGAGCGCTGTGCTCGGCTGGATATTATTGGAAGTGTGCAGATGAAGCAGAGAGGAGACTGTGAAGAGTCAGTGGTTGAGGTTTATTTCTGCAGAAATGCCTCAGCATTATAGCCCAGCCTTGTGCTGTGTTCCCTCTGAGGAGTGCTTCTGAAATCTACACGCTTACAATGGAGGATTCGTCAACCGTTTGTTAAAAGGAAGGATCAGAAAAGATGTATGCAGGGGCGGACTGGCCCTAGGGAGCACCAGGACATTACCCGGTGGCCTGACGGTGAATCTGGCCTGCTATCCAACAAGTGTGAGTAAGTGCGATTAAATCAGTTGCATCATTGTTTTCTCTAGCTTGTAAATGATGCATTTAATTGTGTTTTGTAACTTGTAACCGCTTGTAGTGTATCTGGTTAATTTGTATTCTCATAACACGTCTAAAAGCACGTTGTAAACACGACTGACATGAGCTTGAGCTTAATCGGATTAAATTAATTTGAAAAACGCAGGTTATATGGTGAGGGCAAACTCTTAATCTTAAAGACTCTTAATCACATTAAAATCGAATTATTGGTGTCAATGTAATGTACTCCGTCTTTAGGAGCTGAAATGAAATCCCACAAATAGTTTGCTTTGCTGAGCCATTTCAAAATGCCTAAACAAACTCAACTGTTTTGGATGGATTTTGTTTTAAATTGCCTCATTTCGTTCTTTTTTTCGATTTAGTCAGAAGTATAATAGCCTTTTTCTACTTAGTGGTACGGTACGGTACGGGTCACCTTTATCAGGTTTGCGTTTCCACTGCTAAAGGGTACTCTTTTGGTGGGCGTGGTGTACGACAAAGTTTCAGTCGATGTCATTTTCACTCAAGGAAATGGTTACAGTAAAGCTTTACGGGTCGTTCATATGTCATAGAGCAGTATTTCTCACAACAGAGGCTTTATTATACACATAAACACTGGTGTATAAATGTTCATTACTGACCTTTCTATGAACATGATCTGATTATAACTGCAGATCAATGATGCAAAAAAACGTACCGTCCGCGTCCGTCTGCATTTATTTATTTATTTATATAAAATAAATAAATAAATGCAGCATATATGAACACATACAGCCCCTTACAGTCTCCGATATGTTACCAATTACAGAAAAACTACACACAGCAGACATTTAGTCCTTATTTAGGTGCAAAAACAATACGAAATATAGCCCACAGTCAGTGCAGACCTCTCATCTGTATCTTTAATCTTCACCAGCACATGTAGCCTCACGTTAGAAAATAATTTCGTCATTGCGAGTTCATAATAGTCCAGAAGGTGATGATGATAATGGTTAAACGTAGCAGTTTCTTCATGTTTGCTGAAACAATAATTTGCCGGCTTTTGCCGGCTTTTTCCGGCTTCTCCTTTGTTTTTGCACGTGTCAGTCTCGCGTTTGTCTGTTTCTGAAAGGATCGGATTTCAAAAGCACGTCAATAATCAAGTGCACGTTATTATTATCAGCTCAAGAAGTTCGTTATTTCAAATATTGACGAGCACGCGGGCGCCAGTGAGAAAGCAAAAGCGCTTGCTCTTCAGATGGGCTCGTAAAAAACTACGGGGCACAGGGCAGAATCTGCTCTTCTTCTTGGCTTTGTGGCTCTTCAAGAAGACGACAAGGTTTGTTTGAGCTCGTGTCGACCCTGGCTCATTATTATATGTTTATATTATTTCGTTGTATTGTCTCTCGGCTGTGTATTAAACATGGCGGGTCCTTTGTTTTCATTCTGGCTTGTTGCGTGAGCAAATGGCGTATCTCTGTAAACCAATAGCGCTCAGCTGCACGTCTAGCTCCACCTTTTGGTACCCTTTGGTACCCTTGGTAAAGGGTGACCAAAAAGTGGTACTGTACGGTTCGGTACGCTTTTAGACAGTGAAAACGACCATAAAAGTGTACCGAACCGTACCGTACCACTCAGTGTAAACGGGCCATAATAGGACCTTTAATCCACAGCCTGAGCAAACAGCTCTTAGTGTGCACACAAGTGTAGTAGAGGGCTTTTGGTATTGACTTTTTCATTATATATAGTCACCAAGGATTTCCCAGTACTGGGTTGCAGCTGGAAAGGCATCCGCTGCGTAAAACGTATCCTGGAATAGTTGGCAGTTCACTCCGCTATGGCGACCCCTGATAAATAAGGGACTAAGCCGAAGGAAAATGAGCGAATGAATAAAATCACCAAGGACCACGGATTCAGCTGAGAATCTTCTTTAATGTTCTACTGTAGCACGTCATCTATAATTTGGATGACCTGCACTGCAAAAAAATGCTTTTCTTACTTATAGTCCAAATAGCTAAAATTCTTAAATCAAGAAGCATTTTCTAGACAAACAGAAAGTATTGTTTTGTTTTCAGAAATGAGTCAAAATTAAGTGTTTTTTTTAACAAGCAAAATAATCTGCCAATGGGGAAAGCAAAATAATATATTTTTTACTTTGAAATGACATTATTTTGCTAACCTCGTTGGCAGATTTTGAAATAAGTGAAAAAAATCTTTTTAGACCTTATTATTTCTGAAAAATAATATAAAAGTAAATGTGTAAACTGACCGGTTTAGGTTGCGACTCTTTGTCTATTTCCTTCTGAAGAGCGAGTCGACGAGCCTGTGGAGTAAAAGAGTCCTGTCATTGAAAGTCTGGTTTCTGTGGTTTACGTAAACTAATAATCATTTATGTGGTTGCTTTACCTGGTCAATAGAAATCTCATCCTGGTTGCCAGGTTTGGCAGAAAGGAACACAACATCACTCTGAAAAACACAGCAAATAACATGTGATGCTTTTTTAACATCAAATAAAAACCATTAGTCACACTTTACAATAAAGTTCCATTAAAGGACATCCAGTTGTTATCTCAGAATAAAGCAGGTTAATCACAGCTGAAGGGTTTCTTTATCCTGCTTATTACAGGCTAAGAATTAGACATAAAACATAGTTATGAGCTGTAAGAGTTTATTAATTCTTTAAATAAACCCAAAGCTGACAAAAACAAAAACAGCTGAATGGAGCATACACTAACCTACATGTTATTCAGTCACAAGATGGCGCCAAACAGTCAAAAACAGCAGCCAACACCACTGGAATTAAACTCACCACTCTGTTTGCGATTCTCCTGAAGTATTCCTGAGGATCTGCTTTAAGATTTTTATCATTTTCCATGCTCTTAGTAGTGCTGTCAGTCCTCTCTGTTTTCTCTTCAACAACACCATCATCATCATCATCATCATCAGCCTCCGTCTTGCCTTTATTTTTCTTCTTCTTCTTCATCTTTTTATCCGATGAGGTTTCTCCATTGGCATGAGAAAGACTCTCATCTTCTAGTTTCTTCTTCTTCTTTTTACTCTTCTTGTCAAGCTTGTCATTAGAGCTGATGTTTTCCGGCTCTTCTTCGACTACAGACTTTTTCTTCTTCCTTTTCTTCAGGTTTTGTTCTACCTCTACGCATTCGTCTGCTTCTTTCTTCCTTTTCTTCTTCTTCTTAATCACTCCGTCCTCCACCTCTGTGCTTAGTTCTGCTTTTTCAACATCCTCCTCTAGTTTTCTCTTCTTTTTCTTCTTTTTGTTGTTTACCGTCTCCACAGCTGGTCCTAAATCAGCCTCTTCTTCTTCTTCTTTCACCCCAGTCTCCTTTTGTTTCTCCCTCTTCTTCTTTTTTATACCTTCCACAACACATACGTGATATTTTAGAATTCAATATATTGTGATAGTGAACATCCACAACATTGATATCATGGCCACTTCAAAACACAGTGATCGTCAGAGTTGTGGGTAACACATTACAAGTAACGCAAGTTCCATAATAATATTACTTTCATAAGTAACACATTAACACATTAATTAAAAAAATTAAATAATATTATCATTTATTCATTTATTTTCTTGTTGGCTTAGTCCCTTTATTAATCTGGGGTCGCCACAGCAGAATGAACCGCCAACTTATCCAGCATATGTTTTACGAAGTGGATGCCCTTCCAGCTGCAACCCATCAATGGGAACCATTCATACACACTCATTCACACACATACACTACGTGCCATTTAGCTTACCCAATTCACCTATAGCGCATGTCGTTGGACTTGAGGGGTAAACCAAGAACATGCAACCTCTACACAGAAATGTTAACTGAACCGGCCGAGGCTCGAACCAGCGACCTTCTTGCTGTGAGGCAATCGTGCTACCCACTGCGCCACCATGATGCCACCATAATAATAATAATAATAATAATAATAATAATAATAATAATATCAAATTTTAATTTTAATTAGGTTTAAAAAAAATTTATTGAGGGTGGCACAGTGGTCGCCGATTCGAGCAAGAAGGTCGCCGGTTCGAGTCCCGGTTGGGCCAGCTGGCGTTTCAGTGTGGAGTTTTCATGTTCGCCCGGTGTTGCCGTGGGTTTCCACCGGGTGCTCCACTTTCCCCCACAGTCCAAACACATGCACTTTAGGGCAATTGAGTGAATTAAACTGTCTACGTGTATGGGTGTTTCCCAGTACTGGGTTGCAGCTTGGGCATCGGCTGCGTAAAACATGCTGGAAAGGTTGGCGGTTCATTCGACTGTGGTGACCCCTGATAAATAAGGAACTAAGCCTAAGGATTCGCTACTCGATTGGGGCTTTTGGGTCATTGTGTATCCTTCCCTTATTCGTCAAGCCCCTATCACATGACTATAAAACCACCGGACATGACTCCCAGTCAACATTTTTGATAGCCATGGATGTGTTACATTCATTTGTTACTTTAAGTAACAACTCAACCTCGTCGTCTGTCCACAAAAAGACCTCTCTTGCTTTCTTTGCCATCAGGTTATTGTTCAACCAGCGTTTGTTGACTAACAATAACCAAATGCAGAGCGAGACACATGCTTCCTGTTTATACTTGAACACACATGCCCAGAGTGTGCGAATGGTCACGTGATATACGTTTTTGGTGGAGTAGTGTGGATGGAGATATGTTCAGAAACGCTGGGTGAAACGCTAGTGTGGACGCGGATCGTTTTCATGCTAAAATGCCGTTTTAAAACTAAAACGCACTAGTGTAAACGGGGCCTTAGTTACTGCATATTAACACACTAAAATCAAAAGTCGTAATAGTTTTATTAAATAGAGTTAAGAACTACCAAACTCGTAACAAAATTGTATTTTTAACTTAATTATTATTTTTTTATGTGAAATGTTATGTACTGTAATTTATAATTGCAATTTAATTGGTTTGAAATATTTGTTTACTCTGAAGCACTGTTAAAGTAATAATCTTTGCAGCTTATGAGAATATCTCGATAAAACACAGCCTACCTTCTAGTGCCTCATTGTCTTTTTTTACTTTCTTCTTCTTCTTGGACACTAAATGATCTTCCTCCAGGATCTGTTCCTCCTGCTTTATCTTCTTTTTCTTCTTCTTTGTCTTTTCAGGAGCGTCACTATTACTTGTGTCTATTTGTTCAGTTTTTACAGTTGTCTGAACGGATGCGTCGCAACTCTCCACTGCAGGATTGTTTGCATCCAACTCTTCTTTTAATTTCTTCTTCTTTTTCTTCTTCTTCTCCGCTCCATGGTTTATATCAAGCGGTTCCTGTTTGATAGCAGTCTGGACGGAAACATCATGACACTTCACAGCATCTGTGTTTTCTTCCTCTTCCTTCACCTTTATTTTCTTCTTCTTCTCTTTAGTCGTCCTACCGACTGCCATGTTCTTCTGAATTAAATTAAATTAAACTGTTAATCAAAAGCAATCTGTCGATCTTGTCTTAGTCCGTTTTGCTTTTATCATCCTTTTCATTGGTTTTCTTCACTCATTTCTGATTCTGGATCAGTCTTTACCATCTGGAAAACACAGAAGCATTAATATTTCGAAAAGATTTCTTATATACATTATATTATACTAATAAGTGATTACAAAATATGCAGATTTGTGAGTATTTTGCACTATTATTATTTTTAAAAACACATATGCATCTTTATTAGGGCTGCAAAATATATGGTTTCAGCATCGATATCGCAATAGAGCGGAGGAACTATGACGTCACCTTGTAGGCCAATCGGCTGCTAACATAAAACTGGTTCCCTCAATAAAAACCCCATAGGATTTTGCCATAGGCTTTTCGAAGATTGCAAATAATAAGCTGTGTGTTCAAACACTGTTTATTACACTTACATGTTTTGTCCAGCCGGATAATCCTCACACGAAAATACAACTTTTGGCACTTTTGGGTCGTAAACGCAAACGCAAAAACTGAAAAGCTAAAATAGGCTATACGCGGACAACAGTGCCTTCAGGACGCTCGCCTGTGACGTCAGCACCACCCTGCTACACACAACTCTTTAAGCTCATTTTAAAAAAATATCACAAAGGTTTAATCTCTCGGTTTATTATATTATAATCCACGCTATATATTATAAACAAGTAAATACACAAAAACACATGCACAAGTAACGTTCTGCACACAAGTGCTTTGCAGCCCTCGGTTTATATTTGGGTTTTAACCGTATTATTTCAGTCAAATGTGTATGTTTTATTACCTACCTATTATCAAATTAGTTTCATAATACATTTATTTATACACTTTATTTATATATATATATATA
>CAIGQQ010010921.1:0-10645 GCA_903798035.1 Danio albolineatus
ATCCCTATTGTGCTCCTCTGTTGTTTTACCAATAAATCCACCTTAATGTCACTTACCTCTGTCTCCTGTCCGCTTCATAACAGATAAATGTCTCATTTTACCAGTGAAATACGTTAATGGTCTAATGTTGTCAATGACAAATGACAAGTATATGTTTCAAACATAATTCATCTTTAGAATTATGAATATTCTGATATAATCACTTTACTGTGAATTAACATATGTAAAGTCAAAATCTACCATTCCATGTCTATACAAAATTTAGAATTTTAACTAAAAGTAGACTTACACATAAGCCTAATATTATTATTGTAGTTTTACCATATGTTTGATAAATAACAATAATAATAGCCTAGTAATATTAACCTTTATTTTACACCTACAGAACCTTTATTTTACATAAAATCGTGATTCTCATTTTAGCCAGAATCATGCAGCTCTATTACACACACACAAAGCTGGGAGGTCATGATGGACTGATTACTAGGACTAAGACACCTCAATCACGCACACTCTTTGCTGGGTCTTGTTATACTGTGAGCGTTACAAAGCATGTCCCTGTCTTGCCTTGCCTTTTTTTTTTTTTTTTTTTTTTTAACCATTGCTTTGTTTATTGTTTTATGTAGTTTTGCTGCCTGTCCTGACCATTTGTCTGTACTCACTTTTGGATTATCTGCATGCTCCTGTCTGTCCCTGTTTTGACCTTTCGCCTGCCTGGCGATTCTCTTAATAAACTGCATTTGGATCCTCAACTCCATTGTCAACCCCTACATAACGATGCATTCATTAAATCCAAAGGTGTGCTTGTTAACATTACAGTACAATGCACTGTGAGCTAACAAGTGTAACAAGTTTATTTTCAATGAAGGGATACTTCACCCTAAAATTCCACAAACTGGATCTTTATATAATTATAAACTATATGACTATTTTTACAGCTATTTTGCAGTAGGCTTTTATTTTTCAAATCAATGTGGTCTCAATAAAAGATGTCTTTTCACTTAAATAGACCATTATTAACTGCACAACACTAGATGCTAAACATAAAAAAACGAATAGGTCATACTATATCTACATGTATAGCTGTCACAATCACAGGCTCTTCCTAACAGCCATTTGTTGTATCCGAAATCGCCCCTACAGTACACCCTTATTCAATATTCCCTACATAAGTCCACTAATATAATCCACTTGACGGAATGAATGAAACGAGTGAGTAAACTCCAGCACTCAGTGCACCAGAAGGGATGCTGTTTTATTTGTGCTTTGCTGTTTGATAAATCCCTCAGATAGATTAGCACTATTTGAGGGTATGGGGCGGGGGATTCCGAGTACAGCCATTATTTGGTCTCCACTATGGTTAAAGACTCATGCTCTACTTACCCAACTCATCATCATCATTTTCATCATCATCATCATCATACCAATCATTACAATTACAGACTCCATCTACAATATCTACTCACCAGTTAGGATTTCCATAAACAAGCATTTCAATAAACATGTCTTTCCGGTTTTAAATATAATCTAAATATAATATACTCTGTGTTTTCAGTCATACAGTACTTTTATTACAATTCCTAGCAAAAGTGCTTATAGTTCAATTTTAACAGGCCTTCACTCTCATATATTTGTAAAATATTTTAAAATCTTATTTTTAGGCTTTTTTTTGAAGAAGAAGAAGAAGAAGAAGAAGAAGCACAAGAAGCACTGTCGCATTATAGCTAGAAGGTTGCTGGTTTAAGTCCCTGCTGGGACTCCCTATATGAAGTTTGCATGTTCTCCCTATGTTGGATTTCCTCCGGGTGCTCCGGCTTCCGTCACAGTCCAAAGACCTGCGCTATAAGTGAATTCAATAAACTAAATTGGTCATAGTGTATGAATGTGTGTGTGAGAATAAGAGTGTACACTGTAGGTGTTTCCAAGTACTGGGTTGCAGCAGGAAGGGCATCCGCTACATAAAACATATGCCAGCATAGTTGGTGGTTCATTCCGCTGTGGCAACTCCTAATAAATAAAGGACTAAACTGAAGGAAAATGAATGAATGAATGAATGAATGAATCATTAATACTATGGGATAAATTAATTCATAAGGTAGCGTACAAGTCAACTGCAGAGTAACCTCTTTTTTATTTAAAAACCAAAATATACTGCCACTTGGTATGTGGTTCATTTAGAGCCTGTGTTTCAAGATCACATGTCAGTAAATTACATTCAGATTCCACAAGTAATATCGATCACCGCCTACACAAGCACTGACCTATACATTTCATCTAGTGTGAAGGTGAATTTGTCCTATGAGCATGCCTTAGCATCATAAACACATAATAAAGATTTTAAGTACCATAATGTGCGATCAGATGAAATTGCTAAAATGGGGCTCTCTCATCACAATCACTCATTGATTCGTTCCTAATGGAAAGCCCTGTGTTTCTGGTCATGAAGCAGTGACCACGAAAGTTGATATTTATAGACTGAATTGATTAGGCTTAAGCCAGCATAAAAGGGCACATATCGTATAAAAGCATTAGGGGAAGTGTAACCTTCACAAACTCTGCGACGGCTTTGATGTATGTAAACTGAAAAGAATGAAAAGATCACTTTGAGAAAATAACAGTGGCCGAAAAAAGTTATTCTCTTCACGTCTCAGGTTTTTGTCAGGGGGACTGGTGAGATCTGGGCCGCTCTGAACTAGTTGGCCATCATGTGCAGGTCAGCAGGGGGTTCTATGGATCCACGACTAGGGCACGAGACCTCAACCAACTGCATCACTTCAATCATCACTGGAGCAAGACGAGGTGAAAAGAGGAGTCGTTTTGAAAAGAAGATTCAGATTTCCAGGAGAACTCAAACACAGTTCAGGCTGTTTGTTGTGAGACCACATGCAGTTAGCAGTCAACTATGGCAAGCTGTTTTACCGTTTAATCTATACAACCTACTCCAATCTGTTTTTAAGATACGTGTACTTATTTTTTTAGGCACTAGTATCTTTCCATGAAAAATCGGTGCTTACTTTTTGAGATAATTCATTGCAATAATTCATAATAATAATTCATTACAATTATATGTCAGAGTAATTGTCAGGACAAAACAGTGGTGGAAAAAATCAGCGGAGATGCAAAATTAAGGAAATTGATAAGTTGTGGATAAATTTGAAGGACCCTCGTGAAAATGTGTGTTTTAGTAGAATTGTATAAATACGTAATGTAGACTACATTTTACAGTATATACACTACCTGACAAAACATCTATGCAAATTTTTTAGAAACAACAAATAATAACTTGACTTCTAGTTGATCATTTGGTATCAAAAGTGGCTTATATGAAAGGCAAAGGCCTCTAGATTATGCTTATTTTAATTTTTAATTTTAATTTTAATTTTAATTTTAATTTTTAATTATTTAATAAGGACAGTAAGGTCTGACTTTGTTTAAACAAATGTTTTGTCACTTAACAGAAATAATGTACGTTATACAATATAAAGTCATGGTGCAGTGAAAAACAATTAATATGACTGCATTCATACATCTCTGCAATGACTCAAATAACTTATTAATGAAGTCACCTGGAATGGAAAAGAAAGCGATCTTGTAGGACTCCCAGAGATTATCAAGATTCTTTGGATTCATATTCAATGTCTCCTTTTCCCTTTTACCCTAGACATGCTCAATAATGTTCATGCCTGGTGACTGGGTTGGCCAATCCTGGAGCACCTTTGCTATAAAGAACTTTGATGTGGAGACTGAAGTATGAGAAGGAGCCATATCTTGCTGAAGAATTTGCCCTGTCCTGTGGTTTGTAATGTAATGTAGGGCAGCACAAACTTCTTGTTACTGCAGGCTGTTGATGTTGCCATCCACTCTATAGATCTCTCACACGCCCCCATACTGAATATAACTCTAAACCATAATTTTTTTATTTCATCAAACTTGACTGATTTCTGTGAGAATCTTGGGTCCATGCGGGTTCAAATTCTGCTGTATTTGTGATGGTTGGGATGCAGTTCAACAGATGATTCATCGGAAAAAAATCTACCTTCTGCCACTTTTCCAAATAATCAACTAGATGTTTGTATTTGTAGCTCTGAACAACTGGGATCGACAACAAGACTTTTGTCAGTTTTCTTTGTATTCAAGCTAACTGTGTGCTTAATGTAAAACATCATATACATTAAAATAAAAGGAGAATTTACTTAAAATTCTCTGGACGAAACACAGTATGTGCATTATTTTCTTCAAAGCTTCAAAAGCACATCAGGCAGCTGTTTTTGATTTCTAAAGGTATTGTCCCATGCACATTTACCCAGCTTGAGACAGGCTTGGCTCCAAGTCATGCATCTTCATATGGGGAGTCATGCTAGAAGTCCTTAAAAAAAATTTGCACACCACTAGTTGAAATGATATTGTCACGTACACCCAAAGCGAACACCAACGCAATGATGTCACATTTGCTGAACACACCCAAGCTGTTGTTAGGACCTTGGTCTCATCTGTACACTGTAAAACCCAACAGTCAACTTCATCAAATGAAATGAGTGTATAGTTAACTCAAAATTTACAGAAAGTTAATTCTACTCATTTGAACTCAGCGTTGAATGGAATGAGTTAAATACTTCATTACTTCAACTTAAATGGAGTAAGTTCACAGTACTAATATAGATCAGTTTTGATCAAACATTTTGTTTGTTTTTTTTACTCAAATGGTTTTTTGCAATCTGTTTCCTCAAACGGTTTGAGTTGCCTTAACTTATTGGGTTTAACATTACTCAGTTCTCTTCATTTATCGGGTTTTACTGTGCTCAGATTGCTTCATTTACTCAAATGGATTAAGTTCACAGTCCTCACTAGGGTTCGTTTTTTAACTTAAATGGTTTGTTGCAATCTGTTTCCTCCAACAGTTTGAGTTGCCTTAACTTATGGGGTTTTACAATACTCAGTTCTCTTCATTTATCGGGTTTTACTGTGCTCTAATTGCTTCATTTACTCAAATAAGGTACTCATTAGGATTCGTTTTTGAACTTAAATTGTTTGTTGCAATCGGTTCCTCAAACGGTTTGAGTTACCTTAACTTTGGGTTTTACAGTGTAGGACAGTACTCTATGACAGTATAGAGTTCCCATCATTATAGCGGGGCACTAGGATGTACACAGTCACATAGTCAATGGGAAAAATGTAAAATCTGTTACTAGTAACAGAATAGTCACTGTAAGTTATACTAAAAGTATTGTATCTGGCCAGGTAATTAAAAAGATAGTATTGGAAAAATAGCATGAATACTAGAGCTTGTTATAGATTAGCTGTTAAAATGGCTTGCTATTTTAATCTCAATCATTAATGGTTCGGCATAAGGTGAAGAGGTACTATTTAAAAAAAAAGGCTGTATACAGACTATTCACAGACTTGCTGGCTGTTTGTGACACCCACTCTTTGGCTCAAAGTATAAGACGAGGATGAGTAATTGCACTTTCAACACATGGGAATCAAAAGACGACAAACCCTGGCTTTCCCACACCTACAAATAAAATGAAGCACCCTTTGATGAGGGCACTCTTGGCTATTTCTTTTACTTTTCAAGTGCTCCAGCCACAGCAGAGAGATAGACAAACAGAACAGAGGCCGAAGGTGGAAGAGAAGGGGCGAAGAGAATGAAAGGAATCACAATGAACAAAAAGCTGAAATCAAAGAGTCTCGAAACCCTGGAAAAAGTCACCAGTGGTAACTCGCCTGGTGAGAAGGGATGACTAAAGTGAGCTGAAGTGGCAAATTTGGTATGAGGGAAAGTGAGGTTATAGAGACAGTGGAAGACACTTGTTTGCCTGGCCACATGCAGCGGTTCTCTGTTCTCATCTGCTCTCTTGCTTACTGTCCTAGAATGCCCACTGTGATGCCATCTCAATGTTTTCAAGACTACAAATCACTCCCTGTCTCATTTGCCCCAAAGCAAGTCTAAAATCAGACACCATGAAAGAAAGATCAGCAAAGATCAAACAGTGCCACACTCCAATAATGTATGCTACGCATTGTGCTTTCACTTCTTCAAGTGTTAAGGCTACAAATCATGTTTTTGTTGTGAGGCAAGTTACCATAGATAAGCTATCTTGACTTTGTCAACTGATTTCAGCTATTTAAATCACGATTCTGTGTTAAGGCCATAACCTGTATTTCAATATTTTACAAATTATTGTGGGGCACTTAAGATATTCATTCATTCATTTTCTTTTCGGCTTAGTCCCTTTATTAATCCGGGGTCGCCACAGCGGAATGAACCGCCAACTTATCCAGCATGTGTTTTACGCAGCGGATGCCCTTCCAGCCACAACCCATCTCTGGGAAACACTTAAGATATGTATGTGTTAAATTAATTATGTTAACCCTGTTAATTGTGCATTGAAAACAATACACTAAGTAGGCCATTCATGGGTTATTCCCTCTCAAACAAAAATGTAAACCCAGGCACCAACAAGACAGTAAACACAGTCCAATAAACTCTGTCAGTCACATTCCAGCTGTACCAATAGCAGAAGTTAGGGGTGTAGCTAATACTGCAGGCAGGCTGAGCCAGATATATATGTAAAACGACTGTAGGGTCATTACTGACATGGGGAAATAAATGTAGATATACTTACAGAGGTGTAGGTCTAAATGTGAGGACATGCCAAAATTTGGTACATAGAAATAATCGGGTAAAGCATAACTATACATTGGTGGTATTTGCACAAGGTGGAGTAATTTGATTGTACGTTTTGGTTCTAATCTAGTTTCTGCTCAACAGCGAAACTAAATTAATGTCATCCCGGTTAGCACTTTGCTGTCAAGCCCCATTTCAAATTGTAATATACTGTAAGGACAATAATTTAAAAAAGACATAATATTTATGTGAAAAGGCATCACAAGTGATGTTTGCAACTTTTGGTTGAAAAATTCTTTGTTATTGTAATAATTCACACAAGCAGTGCAGAAGAAACATCCTCTTTAAGTCACATTTACTATTTAATTTAAACACTGTGTTTAACCCTGGCTTAAAGCTGTTCTAAACTCTTAACTCCAAATAAAAGAACATTCCACTTGTGTAATTTAGTAGTGAGGTTGAGTCAATGCCAGATTTTCGCTGGGTTATGAAACCATGCTCCAGAGCAGGATAAATTAATTTTTAGATACTTTTTTTTCTTTAGAGAACCTTAGGCACTATTTTGCACTGTGTTATGTTGCGTTCACACCAGATGCACGGTACGCGAACAAATCATGCTATTTAAGCATAAAAAGACGCAAGAACATTCAAAGTTTACTCGCTTCATTCTTGTGTCAAATTCACTTGACAATAGATGCGGATTCGCGTCATGGGCAGGGCTTCTGTCTGCTCGCTGACCCTAGCTTCATTGCTAAATGGCTGACATGGATTTTATTGAGATAGTAGCTGTACTTTATGTGCTTTAGGAATGCTGAAAAACAGTGTAGATTCATTCGGCACCACTTCAGAGTCCACTAGGTCCTTTCAGAGGTGCACCCAGCTCTGTGAGTTCATCAACTCCTCCAGAAACTGTACCTGGATGATGGAAGCTTTCAGCTTTCCGACTGAGCCGAGCCCAGTTTGACGAGCTGTTGTCAGTGTCAGTAAAAGGATTTCCCCTATAGGCACTACACCATAATCACGCCCCTACAAGCGAAAGCTCCTGATTGGTTAATATGGCACGAATGTTCAGAGTTCAGATTTTCCAACTCGAGCTATTCGCGTGATACGTGTGTTAAGAGTGTCAAGAGTGTCAAGAGTGTCAAATGCTGCATCATTCGCACTGCCTCATTCACGCGAATCGCACCGCAGGCTGTCTTATCACATCTTTGCATTGACTTATCATATAAATCACTTCATCCGCGTCTGGTGTGAACGCAGCATTAAAATGTGTCTGATGTTTTCATTATAGTAATTTGTACAAGTAAATGCTTCTTTTTGTATTTATTTTCATTAGTTACAGATACTGAAATGTCCAGTGAGGCTAAGGAAGAAAAATTATACTTTATCGATACTTTTCCAAATTCATTATTATTTTTTTAATTTGTTCACTTTCTTCACTGTCCATCTTCTAGACCAGGAGTGTCTAAACTCGGTTCTGGAGGGCCGGTGTCCTGGAGAGTTTAACGCCTACTTGCTTCAACACACCTGTCCGGAGGGTTCTAGTATATCTAGTAAGAGCTTGATTAGCTGGTTCAGGTGTTTTTGATTAGGGTTGGAGCAAAACCCTCCAGGAGAACGGCCCTCCAGGACCGAGTTTGGACACCCTTGTTCTAGACAATCCCTCAGCATTTTTTTGAAAAGGTTAAGTTAACATAATTCAAATGTACCCCACATACCAGTACTACAGCAAGAAGCTTACAGTACATTGTAATTAACAATTAAAACATTCGGTTGCTCTTGACTCACCCAGTCAATGTGGCGTTTAGCCTGTTCAGTTACAGTAAAGTAGGTTTCTGACAGCCCTTGGCTCTTGTGAGGATTTTCTCCTGACAATCCCAGATCATGCCATTCTGTAAGGGATAATTCCCTGTGGACTCCTGGGGTATAAGGCCAGATGAGACATTACCTTCCAATTAAAGTTCCACCAGCGGAGGCTTAAACCGTTGGGATTTCAAACCGGCCTGGTGTGACCCAATATGGTTAAAGATGATTAGAGGACTCATACAAACCCGAGGCTATTTTAAACACAATGCTGTATGTGGATCAGCTCGAGACTGCATGACATGCAAGACGATGGACTCTTATTGTCAAGTGGATTTCCTTTTCAAGACCATTCAGAGTTTCTAAACGACAGGATTGATGTCTAATCACTGATGTCATGTTTGTAACAGAGGTCTGCTTCTTCAGCAAGTCACCACCACCTGGATGTGATTGTATTCTTTAAGAAAGGATGGCGTGCCCGTGGCTATGACCAACCATGGCATGCAGGAGTTTACTCGATGGCACATTTACATAGATCGAGGCGAATCAAGCTTACAACTTCCAAGCACACTTTCCAGGAGTGGAATATTCAAGCGTAAAATCCTTGCCCTGGGAAGGTACTGATATTAACACCCTGCCACGGCCCGCTAGGTCTCAGACATTCCTGTTCAAAGGTTCAATTCTCTGAGCTTCCTGCCCAGGCTATGGCCTGTCATCATGCCAGGTCCCTCGCTCCTCTAATTATTCATACCTCAACGTTTCTAGCTCGCTATCCTCTCAGTCTGACAGCTTGGCACTCCTTGTGCATGTTAATCACTTGGTGTCTTGCTAACGGAGCAGCACCATGTGCGTGTACCAACAACAGGAGGCACATTAGTGCTGCAGACACTAGTCAGCATGAGTGGAGCACTTTACCCGAGAGTCTTACACAAATTAACAATTACGCTTAAAACAAACTAATAAACAGTTGTTGGAGAGAAGGAAAAAAACAACAGATTGTTTTCAAAAGGAGCATCTCTTATAAGTCTCTCAAGGTCTGTTGCAAGGCCAATAACAACAAGAATTCAAGAATTAATGAGAAGCCGCTAGCACTCAAACGCAAATGGCTAGCACAGACTAGCTACTTAAGTCTTCTTGGGCTGAGAAGCACAAAAGGATAAGTGTGTCAGTCAAGGATGAATCTGCACTGAATTAAACATAGCAGTGGCAAAACGAAAGGCCATTACCTTTCTAGTTCACTTACTGGCAAATGTAGAGGTGATAAGAAAAGATTTCACCTTAGATTGAAGGGCATCAGAAAGGTTCTATTAAAAAGTGAGGAGTTTATCGTTGATATTCTCCTCGATTTAAGTTAAGCTTCAACCATCCAGAGAACTTTTTGCCCTTGCTGAACATAAAGATGCTGGTTTCAAATGTGTGGTAGGATCAACTAACAAAATTGCAGAATGTCATTATCCTGCTGCACTTTATATGATTTTTCTCTTATTTTCCTGTGTCTGTTCTAAAAACACACCATGCGTGAAGAATAAAAACAAAATTAATTGGTAAAATAATTGAACCTCAAGTTGCGCTGGTTAAATCAAGTAGGAAAGCAATAATTAATTGGGTATCAAATTAAGCATTAACACAACAACTCGGCTGTAAAGCAGCCCTCTTTCAAAATATTTTGAAAGCTTCAGGAAAGGTCAAACTTTACATTTAGAAATTTCAAATCTCAGAGTAGTATATGTTTTTGCCAGACAGCTGCTTGGACAAACCTGAAAGTTTCTGGAAAACCATCAGATGTGGTTTATTGCCAATATATATGCCTGTTTTGTACAGCTTCATGTGTTAGTTCCACAGTGGCATTCTCAGAAACATCAGTCAAAGCCTGAACAGAACATCATGCCATTAGTCAAGGAGCTAAAGCGGGGTTGAAAGCAGGTCTTCCAAGAAAATCTACCAAAAGATGGCTCAGGAGAGAGAAGATCAGTGGATTTACTAACCAAAATCCAACTGAGATGCTGTGGCAGGACATGAAGGAGAGAGATCATGCCAGTCAGTCCTTGAACCTTACTCAATGGAACAGTACAAGGAGGAGTTCCTCTTAATATCTAAAAAGCAAGTGTCTGGCCAATGGCTTTCTTTGAGTTATAGTTTAAATAACTGTTAATAAAATGTTAATAAAACTGTTAATAAAATGTTAATAAAAATTTTAATAAAACGTGTATTTAT
>CAIGQQ010010949.1:0-11791 GCA_903798035.1 Danio albolineatus
ACACACACACACACACACTCCTGCTCGCTGTGTTCTCTCATTAGCGCGCGGCTCTACCTGAACACTACAGGACTTCAGAATTATTCATATTAATTTGTGCAGGAGCTGAATCCTCTCAGCACGCTCAGCTCAGCTCCTCTGCTCAATTATTGATCTCCATCCGCCTGATAACACACACGGCTCTGACCCGCTCCCAACAAAACATCCCCGAGACACACACACACACACCGCTCCTACAGGCTGTCCCGACACCACCCGACGGAGCTCACCGCACTGATCTGACTGAACATCACACGGTGGAGTCGCCCCTCAAACACCTCCAGAACTGCTGATTCAGCTCCTGTTCAAGACGCTCTTTAAACAAGCAGCAAATACCATGTTTACTGTCATAAATATATACAGTCTAATATAAAATAACTCATTAATAATCAAATAAAATACATCATATTAAACAATGCAAATATTCATTCAATTTCCTTCAGCTTAGTTCTCTATTATTCAGAGGTCGCCACCGCGGAATGAACCGCCAACTTCATTCATTCATTTTCTTTCAGCTTAGTTCTCTATTATTCAGAGGTCGCCACCGCGGAATGAACCGCCAACTTCATTCATTCATTCATTCATTAATTTTCCTTCAGCTTAGTTCTTTATTATTCTGAGGTCGCCACAGCAGAATGAACCTCCAACTACATTCATTCATTCATTTTCCTTCAGCTTAGTACTATGTTATTTAGAGATCGCCACAGCGGAATGAACCGACAACTTCATTCATTTATTCATTCATTCATTTTCTTTCAGCTTAGTTCTTTATTATTCAGAGCTCTCCACAGCGGAATGAACCGCCAACTTCATTCATTCATTCATTCATTTTCTTTCAGCTTAGTTCTTTTTTATTCAGAGGTTGCCACAGCGGAATGAACCGCCAACTTCTTTCATTCATTCATTTTCCTTCAGCTTAGTTCTTTATTCTTCAGAGGTCCCCAGGGCGGAATGAACCGCCAACTTCTTTAATTCATTCATTTTCCTTTGGCTTAGTTCTTTATTATTCAGAGGTCGCCACAGAGGAATGAACCGCCAACATTCATTCATTCATTTTCCTTCAGTTTAGTACTATATTATTCAGAGGTCACCACAGTAGAATGAACCGCCAACTTTATTTATTCATTAATTTTTTTCTTCTGCTTAGTTCTTTATTATTATGAGGTCGCCACAGCAGAATGAACCTCCAACTACATTCATTCATTCATTTTCCTTCAGCTTAGTACTATTAGTACTATTAGTAGAGATCGCCACAGCGGAATGAACCACCAACTTCATTCATTCATTTTCTTTGGCTTGATCTTTTATTTTTCAGAGGTCACCACAGCGGAATGAACCGCCAACTTCATTCATTAATTTTCCTACGGCTTAGTCCTTTGTTATGCAGAGATCACCACAGTGGAATGAACCGCCAACTTCATTCATTCATTCATTCATTTTCCTTCAGCTTAGTCTCTTTATTTATCAGGGGTCACCACCGTGGAATGAACTGCCAACTATTCCAGCATATGGTTTACACAGCGCATGCCCTTCCAGCCATACATTCATTCATTCATTCATTTTCTTTTCGGCTTAGTCCCTTTATTAATCCGGGGTCGCCACAGCGGAATGAACCGCCAACTTATCCAGCATATTTTTTACGCAGCCGATGCCCTTCCAGCCGCAACCCATCTCTGGGAAACATCCATACACACTCATTCACACTCATACACTACAGACAATTTAGCCTACCCAATTCCCCTATAGCGCATGTGTTTGGACTGTGGGGGAAACCGGAGCCTCCGGAGGAAACCCACACCAACACGGGGAGAACATGCAGACTCCACACAGAGACACCAACTGACCCAGCCGTGACTCGAACCAGCGACCTTCTTACTGTGAGGCGAACGTGCTACCCACTAGGCCACCGTGGCGCCTCCAGCCATATATATATATATATATATATATATATATATATATATATGACAATAATTAAATAATGTATGTATATATATTATTAATTGTAATAATAATAATAATCAACAACAATAACATTTTTTTAAGTATAAAAATAGATTTTAGGTTGCATTTCAAGGTGTAACTACACTGTAAAAAGCCATTATTTGCTTTACTTAAAAATAATCTAGCTTAATTTTTATAATTATGCATATTGTAATTTTATCCTTTTTAATTTGAAGTGATTTTCTGGGTCCTCAAAACTCTACATGCTCTGGGGGGAATCTGCTCATCCACAACCAGTTATATTTACTATAGGAAGTAATTTTTAATTGTAATCATCATAGGAAGTACATGGAGTGTATTACTAGGACATATAAAAATAAAGTGCTACAGATTTATTATTATTATCATTATTATTATTATTATTTTTATTATTATTATTATTATTATTATTATTATTATTATTATTATTATTAATAAATCATTTATTATTATAGAAATGTGTTGCGTTGCACTTTGCAGAATGATGCTGAATGTTGCACTGTATATTTCTCAGAGAAAAATGAAAACGCATGCTTGGATTTATACTCATATTAGAAGAGTTTGTTCACAACATGATGTGTGGCAGTTCCTAAAACTGAAGCTTTTTAATAATACATTTTTATTTTTAACATAAGATTATTTCCCTCAGCTCATGGTCAGATTATTCTACTTTGTTTTAAGGAGAAACTCTCCTGATTTTGACTCTTTATTTCTGTAAATACCTCTATATATTTGTGCTTTTCACAGACTAGAATTTTCATTTTTCACACTCTAAAATGTCATTTTTTCTATACAAATGTTAGGTTGAGGCATTTGGGTAATTTTGGGGGGTTATTTTCAGAGTCTTGGGTAGTTTTCAGGTAATGCTATGTAACACAATCTTGGGTTATTTTCAGGGTAATAATTGCTCAGACTTGAATCAATCCAACCTGAGCACCACACAGACACATCAACCCAGCTCCTTGGGTCAAATCAACTCCCAGCAGGAGGTGACTGCGATGCCACACATACATTATTATTATTATTATTATTATTATTATTATTATTATTATTATTATTATTATTATTATTATTATTATTATTATTATTATTATTATTATTATTATTATAAGTGTTTACGAGCAACCCATACATATGAAACCAATTGTTTTGAATGCAGTTCATAATTTGTATGTAGTTTTGTGTGATCTCTGAGGTAAAGTGTATTTACAGAGTGTGATGTGCTGAACAAATATAATGGAACAAAAAAATAAAGCTGATACAATATTCACCTGTTTGTTTTTATGTGGTTAATGATTTTAAAAGAAAGCTAAAAATTACATTTGAGTGTGATTATTAATTATGCCAAATTAACCTATTATTTAAGTACAAATAACCAATTATTGGGTAGAAAAAACAACCCATTTTTGGGGTTAAAAATAATAACCCAATTACTTACGTTTATTTAACCCCTGATGTGTTCTGTCCTATATTTACCCAGCAATAGGGTTAAAAACAACCCAATTAGGGTAGTTTATAACACTGTGTTTTTTAAAATGCTTCTTGACTGAATAATCGTCAGATATTCGGACTGGAATCGAGACACGGGCTCTCAGTGAGAACAGTATGCCGTGTTTGCCGTGTGTGATCAGCAGGTGGCAAAATGTTCCCGTAGCTGCAGAACTATCGAGCGCTCGTCTGGCATCCAGCGCAGCTCTTAGAGACAGAGACTGTGAAGTACAGCGCTCGCTCTGTTAAAGACTTTCACAGGAGGGAGAATAATATCGCCTGTAATTGTACAACAGTGCACATATAATGCAAGATGTATTTATATAACCGTATCATTTTTATTAGTGACGTTATTTTCCGTTTGGTCTTGTGTTGATGTGTACCCCGAGCTCCTGAAAACCACGAGCAAACCCTTTATACACACAGTTCATATACAGATGTACATTTCATTCATTCCGATAGGGTTCTTACTGCTCCTTTATTATCTGATTATCTGATTAGATGATGAATCTAATATTATATATTAGAATAGTTTTGATATTAGAAATATTTTTGGTGTAAATAAGTAATTTGAAATAAAATAAATATATATGTATATATAGAATTAGTGGTAAATGCAGTAATAACATGATTAATATAGATTTCATGGTAAATAATGAGCAATTAAAATAAATCGAAAACAGCATCTATAATATTTTGCATGTTTTGCTGTTAATAATGAGTCATTTGAACTAAAAATCTTTTACAATCAGGGGTAAAGGCAGTAACTCTTTTTACTACTTTAAAAATAAGTAAATAATGACTCATTTGAAATAAAAGGAAAGAAAACGTGTAAATTTTTTCATAGTTTTTTGGTGTAAATAATGAGTAATTTGATTGTTTAATTAGGGGTAAATGCAGTAAAACCATACTCACAACATAGATAGCATGTAATTATTCATTGTAAATAATGAGTCATTAGCAATAACACCTAAAACACTGCATATTTTTTGCATCATATTTTAATGTGTTTAATGTTTGAAATATAAATATATTTTAAATGAGGAGTAAATGTAGTAATACCATGGTTACAACACAGATAACATTGTTTTTTTGGTGTAAATAAAGAGTAATTTGAAATAAAAATCTTTAATAATTAGGGGTAAAGGCAGTAACACTGGTTACTACTTAAATAAGTAAATAATGACTAATTTGAAATAAAAGGAAAAGAAAATATGTAATTTTTTCATTGTTTTTTTTTGTGTAAATAATGAACGATTTGTTTATTTAATTAGGGGTAAATGCAGAAAAACCATACTCACAACATAGATAGCATGTAATTATTCATTGTAAATAATGACTCATCATTAGCAATAAAACCTAAAAAACACTGTATATTATTTTGCATAATATTTTAATGTGTAATTTGAAATATATATTTCAAATTAGGAGTAAATGTAGTAATACCATGGTTACAACACAGATAACATTGTTTTTTTTGGTGTAAATAAAGAGTAATTTGAAATAAAAATCTTTGACAATCAGGGGTAAAGGCAGTAACACTGGTTACTACTTAAATAAATAAGTAAATAATGACTAATTTGAAATAAAAGGAAAAGAAAACGTGTAATTTTTAAATTGTTTTTGGTGTAAATAATGAGTAATTTGATTAATGTTTTTTAATTAGGGGTAAATGCAGTAAAACCATGGTCACAACATAGATAGCATGTAATTATTCATTGTAAATAATGAGTCATTAGCAATAAAACCTAAAAAAAATTGTATAGTCTTTGCATAATATTTTCATGTGTAATTTGAAATAAATATATCTCAAATGAGGAGTAAATGCAGTAATACTATGGTTACAACATAGATAACATGGTTTGTTTTTTGGTGTAAATAATGAGTAATTTGAAATAAAAACTAGAAAACATGATGTATATTTGTTTTATATTTTTTGGTGTATAATTTGTTTTATATTTTTTGGTGTATAATTTGGAGAATACATATTTTTAATTAAGGGTAAATGCAGTAAAACATGGGTTACAAGATTAATTAAATAAAATAATATTAAATAACAATAGTAACACAAATACAAAAAAGAAATTGTTTTGGATTTGAAATAATATATTATTTATTAAATGCAGTAATACCAGCTTTACAAAACAGAAGTTTTTTGGCATAAATAAGGAGTAATTTGAAATAAAAAACTCTCTATTTCAGAATTATGGCTAAATGCATTAAATATCATTGTTACAACATGAATAACATAGTTATTTAGTGCAAATAACGAGTAATTAGAAATATATATATATATATTATACATTATATTTTTTGCATTGTTTTTTGGTTAACAAAATGAATCATTTTAAATAAATATTTATTTTAAAGACATAATGGTAAATGCATTAACACCTTAATTACAATAACACATCATTTGTTTGGTGTAACTAATGAGTAATTTGAAATAAAAAAAACACAGCATTATGTATAATTTTTTGCATTGTTTTTTGATGTAAATAATGAGTAATTAGATTTTTTCATTAGGGTTAAATGCAGTTATATATAAATAACATAATTTTGGTGTAAATGATGAGAAATTTGAAATAAAAAATAGAAAATTTTAATCCTTACATTGTTTTTGTTATAAATAATGAGAAACTTGAAATAAACAATCTCTTTTTTTTAAATTATGCTCTAATTCATTAAATACTATAACATATCCTTTTTGGTATAATAAAATTATATAAATATTATTATAGATGTATATAGTAAATAAATTATATAATTATATATATATATATATTATATACAATTATTTACCATACAATTTATTATATGGTAAATAATGAGAAATTTAAAATAAAAAATAGAAAATATTAAATTTTTGCATTGTTCTGTGGTGTAAATAATGAGTAATTATTATTTTTTTATTAGGGGTAAATGCAGTAATACTCAAATAGCATATCGTTTCTGTGTAAATAATGAGTAACTTAAAATAAAAAATCTTTCTCTTTTTTAAATTATGGTCTAATGCATTAAATATGCTTACAACATACATAACATTTCCTTTTAGGTATAATAAAATTATATAAATATTATAATAAATTTATATAATAAATAAATTATAATTATAAATAAATTATAAATAAATTATATAATTATATACATATTATATAAAACTATTTACCATAAAAATAATTGTATGGTAAATAATGAGTAATTTAAATTATATTAAATTTATAATTAAATTTTTTATAATAAATAAATTATATATTATATATTTATTATATACAATTGTTTACCATAAAATAAATTATATGGTAAATAATGAGAAATCTAAAATAAAAAAACAGAAATTTTTGCATTGTTCTGTGGTGTAAATAATGAGTAATTAGATTTTTTCATTAGGGGTAAATGCAGTAATATGTAAATAGCATATAGTGTTTGTGTAAATGATGAGTAATTTAAAATAAAAAAATAGAAAATGTTTAATTCTTACATTGTTTTTGTTATAAACAATGAGAAACTTGAAATAAAAAAATCTCTTATTTTTAAAAAAATTATGCTCTAATGCATTAAATACCGTGCTTACAACATACATAACACATCCTTTTAGGCATAATAAAATTATATAAATATTATTATACATTTATATAATAAATAAATTCAATAATTATATATATTATATACAACTATTTACCATAAAATAATTATATGGTAAATAATGAGAAATTTAAAATAAAAAAATTGAAAATATAAAAAAAATTTCATTGTTTTTGGGTGTAAATAATGAGTAATTATAAATAAATAAATTCAGATTATTTTAATTCGGGCTAAATGCATTAAAACCATGAAAAAGATCAGATTAAAACATCAACATTTCTCACATTCACTCATACATGCACCAATTCTCCAAGTTAATCCTAGCGTAAAACTTTCCATGCTCGACCTCCGGTGATTGATGCATGCGCACACACACACACACACACACACACACACACACACACACACAGTTGGAGCGCGCGTCCCGAGACCTGAACACATGCGCAGGTGTGATGTAATATTGATGATGATCTCCTGACGACCTCAGTTTGGTCCCTCTCATGTTCCATCAAATATTGATGACCCCGTCCCGTCCCCGCATCCCATAATGCATGTGTGATGTTCTCGCGCAGAAACACACACCTGGAGCAGAGCATGATGGGATACAGAAGCAGATCTCCTGCGGTCTCAGACTTTTCTCTTTTATTATGTGGGTCTGGAGATTCTCCGTCTTCAGGAACCTTCTCCTCTCGTTATCAGCGGCTCCATGTTTTACTGTGCAGCCACACAGCGGTGAGGTGATCTGAACACGTCTCTAATCATAATAGTTTCATAACTCATGTCTAATAACTGATGATGACATGATGACAGCACATAATATTAGACTAGATGTTCTTTAGGACACTAGTATTCAGCTTACAGTGACATTTAAAGGCTTCACTAGGGTAATTAGGGTAAAGTTAGGGTAATTAGGCAAGTCATTGTATAACAGTGGTTTGTTCTGGAGCAGTGGTGTAACTTATTATATAAATAATGACACACACTCAGACTACTGTAATTGAGTAGTGTTTCTCAGGAATTGTACTTTACTGAGTAGTTTTATAAATGTGTACTTGAATTGATAAAAAAAAAAGATATTTAAATATATTAAGAATTCATAGTGATTATATTATCAAAAATGCATAATTTAATAATTAACACAATTTAATAAACACAATTTTACTTTGGTATTTTAGGCTTCTAAAAATAAATAAATAAATAAATAAATAAATAAATAAATAAATAAATAAATAAATAAATAAATAAATAAATAAATAAATGTGGACTTGAGCACATGTTTAGTGCAGTATCGGTGCTTTTCCTCCACTACTGTCCTTCATCCTGCAGTCACTACTGTATTTCTGTCTTGTCTATGGTCATTGTCTACAGTAGAAAGATCAGTCCTGTGATTCCTGTCCAATTAAATCACACATAGAAAGTAAATCACATCATACTGAACAACCTCAAGACATGGGCGCTTTATAAACGCAGCAAACCTTTGGGAAACATTAAACATGTCCAAGAAGATGTCCAAAATTTGCACACGCAATGATCCAGAGACTGTTTATAGACTGCATGTGACTGAACATGATGGATGTCGACTGGATGAGGACTGAAATCACCAAACAGCCTTAAACTATCACTAAATGGAACCAATGAAGAATGGAAGGAAGGGCCAAATAACAAGAAGGACCGAACAAGGAATGGAAGGAAGGATCGAATAACCAAATAAATGAAGGAAGGATTCAAGGAATGATACGAGGACGAACTAATGAACATAGGATCCAATGAAGGAACAAAAATATGAAGGAAAGAATGAGTGAACAAATGAAGAGAGAAAAGAAGGAAGGACCAAACGAATGAAGGAAGAATTCAAGGAAGGACTGAACAAACTAAAGAAGGAAGGAACGAATGAACATAGGATCCAATGAAGGAAGGAACAAAGATATGAAGGAAAGAATGAGGGAACAAATGAAGGGAGGAAAGAAGGAAGGACCAAAGGAATGAAGTATTCAAGGACGGACTGAACAAAGTAAGGAAGGAAGGAAGGAAGGAACGAACAAACAAATGAATGAACAAAAGGACCTAATATAGAAAGAAACAAAAATATGAAAGAAAGAATGAGCGAACAAGTGAAGGAAGGAAAGAAGGACCAAACAAATGAAGGAAGAATTCAAGGAAGGACTGAACAAACTAAAGAAGGAAAGAAGGAACGAACGAATGAGCTAAGGACCCAATGGAGGAAGGAACAAAAATATGAAGGAAAGAATGAGCGAACAAATGAAGGTAGGAAAGAAGGAAGGACCGAACAAATGAAGGAAGCATTTAAGGAAGGACTGAACAAACTAAGGAGTGAAAAAAGAAACGAATGAACAAAGGACCTAAAGAAGAAAGGAACAAAAATATGAAGGAAAGAATGAGCGAACAAATGAAGGGAGTAAAGAATGAAGGACCAAACGCATGAAGGGGGAATTCAAGGAAGGACTGAACAAACTAAGGAAGGAAGGAAGCAACGTACGAATGAACAAAAGGACCTAATGTAGGAAGGAACAAAAATATGAAAGAAAGAATGAGCCAACAAATGAAGGGAGGAAAGAAGGAAGGACCAAACGAATGAAGGAAGAATTCAAGGAAGGACTGAACAAAGGAAGGAAGGAAGGAATGAACAAACGAATGAATGAACAAAAGGACCTAATGTAGAACGGAACAAAAATATGAAAGAAAGAATGAGCCAACAAATGAAGGGAGGAAAGAAGGAAGGACCAAATGAATAAAGGAAGAATTCAAGGAAGAACTGAACAAACTAAGTACGGAAGGAACGAGCAAATGAATGAATAAACCAAAGAACCTAATGTAGGAAGGAACAAAAGTATGAACGACCGAACGAGAGAACGAAGGAAGGAACTAGGAAGATCCCTAAATACAGCACATGTTGTTTGTGCAGGGATGTGTGACTGTAACATTCTGTAAACGCATCAGCTTCTCTAGTGTAATACTCACTGCTCACTACTCTTGAGTACTTCTAAAAGCTCTACTGTTTACTTATACTCTGAGTAATGTTTACTACAGATACTTTTACTCTACTGCACTACATCTTTGGGCAAGTAATGGTGCTTTTACTGGAGTATGATTGTTCAGTGCTCTCTCCACCACTGTTCTGGAGACAATCCAACACTAATATTGCTGAAGGGGGCTAATAATATTGGCCTTAAATGGTTTAAAAACTGCTTTTATTCTAGCCGAAATAAAAAAAATAGTATTTTCTCCAGAAGAAACAATATTAGAGGAAATACTGTGAGAAATTCCTGTATGTGTTTAGCATCATTTGGGGGAATATCTGAAGTAGAAAGTCCCAGGAGGGCGAATGATTTTGACTTCAGCTGTATATATTTAATAATATCCTTCTATCTTTTAATGTTTAATGAATAATCTAATCCTGTGATGTGACTATTGCGGTATCAGTGCTCAATCTATATATTGCTCAGCTCTGCTTTCCTCCGACCGGCCGATGCCATCTGCCTGTGCCAGGGCCACCGCTGGGATCTGGAGCCGCAGACGGGCACACGCAGAGCAGGAGATAGGAACCACCACACACTGCAAAACATGCTTCTCTTATGAGTTTTAGCCTTGTTTCTAGTCCAAATATATAAAAATTCTTAAATTAAGAAGCATTTTCTAGACTAGTTAAACATGTCTAGTGTAGTTTTCAGAAATAATGAGTCAAAATGAAGAGAGTTTTTCATTAAAACATGCAGAATAATCTGACACCCGGGTGAGGGATATAATCTAGCTCTTCCATTAGAGATAACATTATTTCACCTAGCCATTGGCAAAAACTCACTTAATTATGACATGGTATTTCCTAATACAACACAATATGCTTTACTTGTCTAGAAAATGCTTCTTGATTTAAGTCACGTTTTTTAGATATTTGGACTAGAAAAAAGACACAAACTCTAAGAAAAGCAGTTTTTGCTGTCTAGTGTGTGTACATATATATATATATATATATATGTGTGTGTGTGTATTTATATAATTATATAACTATATATAATTTGGCAAAATAAAATAGCATAATTAATCAAATATACTCTAGGCAAGGCAAGTTTATTTCTATAGCGCATTTCATACACAGTGGCATTTCAAAGTTCTTTACATAAACAGAGATAAAATTTAAGTATAAGAAAATAAAAACAAATAATATAAAAACAGATTAAAAACAGATTAAAATGAGTTAAAAACAAGTTATAAAAGAATGAAAAAGAAAAGAAAGACACAATAGTGCGATCTGTCGGGCGTAGCACTGTAGTAATGCAATACTTCTGATCAGTACACAATAAATACACTAGCGGTCAAAAGTATGGGGTCAGTAGGACTTTAAATGTTTTAAAATCAGCTTCTCCTGTTTACCAAGGCTGCATTTGATTGATCATAAATGCAGTACAGATTGTAGAATGTTACTATAAAAGAAGTGATCAGAAGTAGATTATCATTTAATTTAATTATTTATTCCAGTGATTTTAAAGATGAATTTTCTGCTTCATTACTACAGTCTTCAGTCACATGATCCTTCAGAAATCACTCTAATATTCATTATTAATATTATTATTATTATTATCATTATTATTATTATTATTATTATTATTATTATTATTATTATTATTATTATTATCATTATTATTATTATTATTATTATTATTATTATTATTATTATTATTAT
>CAIGQQ010010961.1:0-10823 GCA_903798035.1 Danio albolineatus
ATATATATATATATATATATATTTATCCCCTTTTCTGCAAATATTGACAAACATCCTAATAATCTTAATTTTGATATCTAAATAAAAATCATATTATTTGATCTATGACTGGTAATACCACCATGTTAGTGGTGGGAATATGTTAGTGGCTGCTAGATTTACAACATGTTAATTCATCCACTTCTCTCGAAACACATGAACGTGAGAGTTTTACATCAATTCATAAACGCAATATGTTTCAAATCACAAACACTGTTTTCCTAGTACCTATGTGTATTTCTCACACCTAACATAAATGCTATTTGTTTGAAAACTGATAAATTGTGAGTTATGATAAGGATTTTCATAACTCATGTTAGTACCTGGTTACGTGATCGCAGGCATTGAAGTACTAAGCAGCATTTACTCATAGCTTGTGAAGTCTTGCACTGTCTAGCAATTTTGACAGTTTTCTCCCTGTGGATGTGTTTCTGGTCATTGTTCTTCGGCTGTTTACCTGTTTTGTGGACCTTTGCTGCCTGCCCTTGACCCTGTCTTATATTTTTGGATTCTATGATTGTTGGCTGCTTGCCCCGTGCCTGTTTATCAACCATGTGTTTGCACAGCTCAATTGTTGTGTTGCTGGCATTTGACCATGTTTCTTATTAAAACCTGCACTTCCCAACTCTTCCCTCATTGTAGCACTGGGGATAGATTCTAATTTGTGATGTTATTTGCTAAAAGCTATACGGAATTATTGTCTTTCAAATTGTGGGAGCATGCTATGAGAGATTTTGTGCAAAACAAAGACAACATGTCAGGAGAGGAGGAGTTCTTCACAGTGAAAAATGTATTACAGTTTATATGATTTTGGAAAAGGTTGCTGATGTCAGGTACACACATTATGATTTAAGTCCAGATTTTCACCTGCTGAGAGTTTTGTGGGAATCGTTGCCAAATACATGGAATCTGAGATTATGCAACAAGTTTGCAAGTTGGTGAAATGAATTTGCTATGCTGACTAAAGTCTGCCACACACTGTGCAATGTTTAATAGTTCTTTGTGACTGTAGCTTGTTAGACTGTACAAACACAATCCCCATGTCGCACTGTAACATCCCAGCTGTCATAACGTATGACAGTCACAAAATGTCAAAAAAAAAAAAAATAAAATAAAATAAACACACAAGAGATTTCATTCTGAGTTTTAGAGATTTTACTCAAATCAATCCCCCATGCTACGCCACAACCTACACTAGCCCATGTTTCAGAACAAATTATCTCAACTGAAATCTGTGGCTGCGTCTGAAATCACATACTTCCATAAACTGTAGTACAATAAAATCAGTATGTGAGTCGAGTAGTATGTCAGAATCCATAGAGTTCGAAAAACAGTAGGCGAGAAGTATCCAGATGACCTACTACTTCCGACGAGATACTGAAGTGCACATCCGATGCATGCTACACTATGATACCGCGCAAGAGAATTCATGAATGAAGTGAAGTGACGCAACTGACGCAGGTAGGTCACATGATCATGACAAAATGGTGGATGTAGTATATCCATTCATACTACTCATAATCATACTGTATGGAAAGTATGGTTGAGTAGTAAATTTAAATTCAAATGCAGTACCTACTGAGTAGTAAGCGATTTTGGTCACAGCCTGTATCTTCTCTCAAACTGCATGTTGATTGGCCCTGTCATAATACAGTGGCAAGTCATCATAAACACTGTTTCCCTCCATAACTCAATAAGTTGTTTTTTTTCTTCTCTAGTTGTATTGTCCAACTGACTCACTTGAGCATTTTCTCTCAGGTGGGTTGATGTTGTTGCACTAACTGTGTCATCAGCTTCAGTGCTCTTTACACTTTACTCCAGGAAAAGGCATCTTCTGACACTGCCAGAATTTAATCAGAGAAAACCTTTGGTCGTGATGGCCATCTGTGAATATGTGTCAAAACCAGCAATCATTGTTGATTATAGACATTTTTATTTGAATTTTCAAGAATTGATCTCAGATGACCAAATATTGGCAAGATTCACACAATGTAAGCCAGGCTTAATACAAACTTTGAAACTGGGTAGTGACGGATTACATGTAATCTGGCTGGATTACACAATCAGATTTCAACAATCAAATACTTGTAATTAAAGTAAACTACTTTTTAAAATAATCTGACTTTAGTTATGCTTTGAGGATTGCATAGATATTATTTGCCCAACAGCAGTAGTTTTTTTTTTTAACTAACAATTTAAAAAAACTTTTTTTATGTTTACATATTATTTTTTATAATTAACCTGCCACTTCATCTGTAATTCTTTTTAATTCCTCACTCTCTTTTTTTTTGGTAAAGGGGTTATATAACATAGATACTCTATTCATAGATTAAATACTTAATGTAGCAGTGGTTTAGCTGTGAATTGTATATATAGTCAAGCCCTAAATTATTCATAGTCTAAGGGTTTAACTGTATGTAATGTAATGTAATGTGTATTTATATAGTGCATTTACTGTGTATGGCCATACACCCAAATCACTTTACAGTCATGAGGGGGTTCTCTCCACACCACCACCAGTGTGCAGCATCCACTTGGATGATGTGACGGCAGCCACAGGACAGCTATTGGTGTAGTGGAGAGACAGTGATAGAGCCATTTCGGAGGATGGGGATGATTGGAAGGCCATGATCGTAAGGGCCGAATGAGGGACTTTGGCGGACACCGGGGTTACACCCCTACTCTTTACGAGAAGTGCCACAGGATTTTTAATGACCACAGAGAGTCAGGACCTCGGTTTAATGTCACATCCGAAAGACGGTCCCCACTGACAGTATAGTGTCCCCTTCACGTTTACTGGGGCATTAGGACTCACACAGACTGCAGGTTGAGCGCCCCCTGCTGGCCTCACTAACACCACTTCCGACAGCAACCTAGGTTTCCCATGTGGTCTCCCATCCAGGTACTGACCAGGCTCAGCCCTGCTTAGCTTCAGTGAGTAACCGCTCTTGGGCTGCAGGGGTGATATGGCTGTGGCTAAAAGTAGCCTAATTACTATAGCAGTATAATATACAAGATTATATGACTGATTACAAATTGCATGTCAGCATTTGTAGTCAATAGTAAATTCATTCATTCATTTTCTTTTCAGCTTAGTCCATTTTTTAGACGGGGGTTGCCACAGCGGAATGAACCGCCAACTTATCCAGCATATGTTTTACGCAGCGGATGCCCTTCCAGCTGCAACCCATCATTGGGAAACACACAAACACACTTCCATTCATACACATACACTATGGCCATACACCCAAAGCGCTTTACAATCATGAGGGGGTTCTCTCCACACCACCACCAGTGCGCAGCATACACTTGGATGATGTGACGGCAGCCACAGGACAACGGCGCCAGTGCGCTCATACACTATGGCCATACAGTATTGCAATATACACCAGTATATTGCAATACTGTTCATGTTGTTGTCTAAATGTTAAGTAAAGATTTTTACTATTAGCAAACACTAAATAGCAATCTATTTTAGTGAAAGTATCTTTGATCTTTAAAAATAAGCTGTTTAGGATTTTATTTGTATAAACAATGAATGTGGCGCCACGGTGGCGTAGTGAGTAGCACGTTCGCTTCACAGCAAGAAGGTCGCTGGTTCGAGCTCCGGCTGGGTCAGTTGGCATTTCTGTGTGGAGTTTGCATGTTCTCCCCGTGGTTGCGTGGGTTTCCTCCGGGTGCTCCGGTTTCCTCCACAAGTCCAAAGACACACAGTACAGATGTATTGGGTAGGCTAAATTGTCCATAGTGTACATGTATGAATGGAAGTGTGTTTGTGCGTTTCCCAGTGATGGGTTGCAGCAGGAAGGGCATCCGCTGCGTAAAACATATGCTGGATAAGTTGGCGGTTCATTCCGCTGTGGCAACCCCCGATTAAAAAAAAGGACTAAGCTGAAAAGAAAATGAATGAATGAATTTACTATTGACTACAAAAGCTGTCATGCAATTTATAATCAGTCATATAATCTTGTATATTATACTGCTATAGTAATTAGGCTACTTTTAGATTTTGTTTAGACTACTTTAACAAAAATAAATAACAAAAACAGAATAAACATGCAAAATGAATAACAAAACAGGATTTAATTAACAAATAAGGTAAATGAATAGATTTTTAAAAATGAAAGAACCAAAAATTTAATGAAAGAACTAAGAACTGAAATGTTTGCAAATAAAACGTGAATACTGTGTCTAAAATGAAACTATTTCTCTTATCAGAAAACAATAAACACAATTATCCCAGGTGCAACATTGTATTAGATTTTAGCAAATGTGAACAAATCATGGAGAAAACACCTCCACTTTTCACCCATGAGCGCCTTCAGAACTGCCCACTACTGAGAATGAAGCTCAGCTGCCCCCTACTGGTAATGCATTTTCTGAGTTAGAGAATTTCCCTAAGTGCTGTGGCTAACCTCAGCTAATCATGGCATTCTGTTCCCTGAGACGTGCATTTCTAAAGGCCACATCTGTAAATGTAATCTAAAAGCTGTCAGGTTACTTAGCAGTGTATTATAAGAGATTATATTATTTACTACAAATCTTGTCATGTAACTTGTAATCAGTTAGATAATATAATTTATTACACCGCTATTGTAACCTGACTACTTTTAGATTACTTTTGTGCTAACAAAAATGTAATCTAAAAGTAGTCAGGTTATTAAAGCAGTGAAATATATGACATAATATTACTGACTAGAATGTAATAAACTGTTGTCATGTCATTTGTAATAAGTAACTGATTACAATTAATAAGTAATCTATTCAGCATAAGTAATTAAATTTTTCCCAAGGTTTGCTCATGCGGCTAAACAAAATGACTACAAAGAAATAGCAGTACTAAAACAACTCTTCTGGTATCAGTTATATTTGGGCCAAAAGGCTGTCACTGAACACAAAGAAAAGACTACAGGAGACTGTAAACTAGTAGTAATTAACTATATATACAGTATCAGCCAGAATCTATAGTCATCTAAACCATTGCTATATAAAATGATTGTCTGTGATGTGATACTTACAGGCGACCTGGAGTTGTGAACTCCTCTGCATTAATGCTCCCACTCTGTTCCTGACGATACATCTGTAGAAGCCTGCGTGAGAGCGGTCCAGCGATGGAATTACATACCTGGTGAAAGAAAATGACAATCCCATCAACTACTGTTTGCTACTTTCCATACTCAACATGGGAGCTTCCAGCAAGCCCGAAAAAACACAGACTATAACAAACGGCCTTTGATCCAGAAAAGACTATTTATCAGTCCATAATTAATCACACATTGTCAGCGTCTGCTTGAGTGCAGATCAGACTGCAATACTCAGCCAGCTCAGGACGTCCATGGGAAACCTGTTGAAGCAAGAACCCTCATCAACAATAGATAGGAGTCCTCAGGCAGCCCTGATGCTGTGATAGTAACAAAACACTGGAGAGGCCATTAACACTTCAGATAGAACAAAGCAGAGAAATATTTATGTGGATGTGGGTTGGATTATGGACGAGGCCAGTGCCCTGGAGCCTTGGACTAACAGAGACCAGCAAAAGCATAAGGCTGCAAGACCATCAAAGGAAGCTGAACATCAGAAAGTATAAAGCCGACGGTGCATGCTGACCACTGGTGGATCACTGGAGCCTAGGGGCACTAACCAGGGGGACACCACTAGGTCTCTTCATAACACTTACAAGTTACACCCTTAAAATCAGTGTATATTTTAAATGCATTGATGTTGTTGACAGTGATTTATACATATAGGTTTCAATATCAACTCTATCATTAAAGTTATATACTTGGCCTTTTTGTGCTTTTTGGGGTTGTTGTTGTTAGATAGAACAGAAAACATCAGACAGGAAAGCATGAGGTGGAATGAAGGGAACAGAATCAGCAAAGGACCTTGAGTTGGTAATCAAACTTGGATCACCAGAGGCACAGTTATGCTCAAAGTCGTCATGCTGACCGCAAGGTTACCACCACCAACTGACCTCGAAGTTTTTTTTAAACAAAGCCATTAACTTATACTTTCAGTGAAACTTTATACTTCAGTCTGGTGTTATGTGCTGAGATTCTATGATCATTTTGTCTAGTTAAACATTGTCCTTCTCTTATACTGTAGCTGACTGCAAGCTCACATTCAGATCTGCCTCAATCCAAACAACATCAGATGAATAGAACCTACACTTATTTTTCTGTAGCTGATTCATATGATGAATGATGTTCATTTATACAGTAAATAACAATGTCACATATCAATGTCAATATACACTGTAAAAAATGCTCGGTTCCACACAATCAATTAGTGTTGGGATAACATGAAGGGATAAATAAAATATTAGTTATTACAAATGGAAGTGGATTTAACATAAAAACAAATAAGGTTGTTTAATTGTTAACATCCCCCAAAAGAAAAAAAATATATATATAATAATTGTCAGGGTTCTGCCACTTCAGTCTTGTTAATTCTTGTTTTCGGTGGCAGAGTCCAGACACTAGCTCTGTCTAGTCCTGTGTGTTGTCATTGTGTCTCTGTATGAGTGCCGATTGTGGGCGCGTTCGGACCTTGCGCGCTTCCGCTTGATGCGGGCGGATGAGGTCTGATCGTGTTCACGATTTCGCGCTCTCGTCCTTGTGATTTGTTTGTCTGTGGCGTGCGTTTCATTTCCCAGCACCTTTAAGTTTAGTCGGGTTCTGTTTCGGGTGGCGCTGGGTTGAAACATGCACGCTGCGTGTGTGAGCGCACGGTAGGATGTTTTCATTTTATCGTGTGCTTGTGTCTCGCGTTCAGTCCTCTGTTGTGTTTAGCACGTGGTGTGTGTGTTTACATACACCGTGTGCTTGTGTCGTCATGTGAGCACGCAGTTAATGAGTTCTCTCATTGGCTGCGTGTTCTAGTCTCTCTATGTTAGTGCATGGCTTGTGTTGTCATGCACTCTCCTGTCTATTGTCTAGCCCCACCCTCCTTGTTAACCCATTATTAGTCTATTATGTTCACCTGTTTGTTTGTTAATTATTTCTCCTTTAAATTCTCCTCATGTCTGCTGTCCTGTGCCAGTTCATTGTCAATGATTGTCAGCGATATCCCAGTTTTGTTCTCCTGTCTTGATCCCAATCCTTGCCAGCCCAGCCCAGTATAGTCGGTTTGTTTGTTTGTTTATTTATTTTGTTAATGTTTTCCCCCTCAGGGTTGTTTATTTTGCTCTTTTGTTTTATTTTTTTATAAATAAACTCATTTCATTCTGCAAATGGGTCCTCGCTCTCCTTTCCCCAACCCCCGAACCTTGACAATAATAATAACAGTCACACTTTGTTTTGATGGTCCGTTTGTTGAATTTAAGTCACATTGGATCCACATGCTAACTAATTCTCATTAGACTATAAGTAGACTGTTAGATTGGAGTTAGGGTTGGGGTTAGGGCTAGGGTTAGTGTAATGTACTTGCAACGTTTTGAATAGTCAGTTAAATATCTGTTGAAGGTCTGTATCAACAGATATTAAGCAGACAGTCTACTAATACTCAAACGGACCATCAAAATAAAGTGTTACAATAATAATAATAATACTAATTGTGTTGTTTCAGCTCATTTTAAATTAGTTTTTTATTTTTATTTTTTTCAGGGTTTATTCACTGTTAGACAAGTTTATGTATGGAGATTGTTGCCTTTTGTAGCTTTTGAAAGACAACTATAAAGATGCAAACAAATAAATATATATTAAAAATCTGCATTTGATCTTTTTTCTCATCTTAAAATAATCCACATTTTTTCTTTGTGCGATATGTGTAAACACACATATTGCACAAAAACTACAATTCCACCATGTTTATGGACTAGATCTCCACTCATGCAACAAACACACACTCCTGCTCCAAGTTACCACTAATTGCACACACACCACCTGAGGATCGTCAAAAACTGATAAATAACTATTTAAACCACACAGAAACACTCACTGTTGCTGAGTCTTGTTTACTTCATGTGACATTACAATGCGTTTCCTTGGTCTTGTTTTCCCGTGTTTCTACCTTCGCTTGCAAATCTGTTTATCCCTGCCTGCTGCCAGCCTTTTGACTCCTTGCCTGTTCACAATTACGATTCTTTTTTATTTTAATTTTTTTCAGTGTGTATTCACTGTTAGACAAGTTTATGTATGGAGAGTGTTGCCTTTTGTAGCTTTTGTGAGACAACTATAAAGATGCAAACAAATAAATATATTAAAAATCTGCATCTGATCTTTTTTCTCATCTTAAAATAATCCACATTTTTTTCTCTAAATGCACATTTTTTCTCTAAAGGTATTTTCTCACTCAAGTCAGTGTTACCATTTTTATTACGAGACATTTAATGAGACATTTGTAAAATGAAATATAATAATAGTTATTAATAGTTAATAGTCTCTTACTGGCCTATTTAGCAGATCCCACCATGGAACAAACAATATATATGTCACAACCGGTGATCTCAACATCCAGAGATCACCGGTAAACACACATATCACACAAAAACTACAATTCCGCCGTGTTTATGGACTAGATCTCCACTCATGCAACACGCACACACAGCACCTAAGGATCGTCAAGAACCGATACACACTATTTAAACCACACAGAAACACTCACTGTTGCTGAGTCTTGTTTACTTCATGTGACATTACAACGAGTTTCCTTGGTCTTGTTTTCCCATGTTTCTACCATCGCTTGCTAATCTGTTATATATATATATATATATAGCTCAAATCTCACTTTGGCAACAGTCAAACATGATGATCATATTTTTTATTATCAAGGCAATAACTAGAACTAATTTTTAAAAAATGCAAAAGAACTTATGTATGTGCGAACACTTGAAATTTGTATCATGTGTAGGTGGCATGTAATGAAATTTAACCATGACAAATAAGTGGGAGGAGATGGAAAACTATGATGTTTACACGTTTTCGTGAAACATTTACAAGGTCAATTCTTTCTTGTATGGAGATAGCAGAAAAGAAGGACATGTACTTTACTTATTTTTTTCTGTTCAGTTTTTTGTCTTTTTTGTTCTTGTACTATATTTTTTCTTGAACTAGTTGATTGTTCTTAAGTAAATAAAAAATGTCAATTTATTCTATATATGTTGTCTACCAGCTCTCCACATCACCACCAGTGTGCAGCATGCACTTGGAAGATGCGAAGGCAGCCACAGGACAATAGCGCCAGTGCACTTACCACACACCAGCTATAGGGGGAGTGGAGAGACAGTGATAGAGTTAATTGAGGAAATTTTGCCAGGGGTTACACCCCTACTCTTTATTAAAAGTGCCATAGGATTTTTAATGACCACAGAGAGTCAGGACCTTAACATCTCATCGGAAAGATGGCTCTCACTGACATGAAGTGTCCTCTTCACTTTACTTGCATTAGGCATTAGGCTTAGCTTTAGTGAGTAACCAGTTTTGGGCTGCAAGGTGATATGGCTATGAGGAAGCATAAAAGCCCCCTACAGCATTAAAGTGATTGACAGAAAATTCCATCAATGGCAGGAATGATTTATGTATCATAAATATCTAAAAACCTTGTGAACGGTGGATAAATAGTTAACAATTTTGAAAGTTTGTAGGTATGAATGAGAGGTTCTGAACAGTCCCTGGAAATGGGTTATTTATGTCCTTTTAACATTTGCTATTGTAGTCATGTTCGCTGTTGAAACAAAAAGAAAGAACTGGGCCATCATCATGAAAACATGAAGCACACAGTGTGTTTTTACACCTACGCACAGTCACGAGGCTGTGGCAAGACCTATTAGTTAAATGGAGTGATAAAAAGAGTGCCGAGCATGTGGGCAGCGGCGCTTTTACTCAACCAGTCAACGTGGCCTCATTTTTACACCGCCAGCTCCTTTTCCGATCCTTTAGTTTTTCTCCATTACCAGTCACAGTTTTAGTATGACCTGCTGAAGTGAATTCCAGCTTTTTTTTTTGATCGGTGGACGTGGGGAATACAAAGAAGAGAGCAGGTCCCCACTCGCTGAGAAAGGAAACTATGCAAACGCACACACACGTTCCAACATATGAGATGTAGGAGACTGCTGGGAAGTGTCAGTCACCAGGGATCTTTTGGAGATGCTCTCTGGACTGCGTCGAGACTGCTGAGATTGTCTTGACTGACAGGTAAAAAGGCCTTGGCAAGCACAAACCTCAGCGAGAGGCAAGAAAACATCTGACTCGACCCTTACTTAAAAGTAAGCACTGCGGGGAGGATAGACTTCAGCCATTAGAACAACTTATCCACCTTTTCCCTACACCCCACGATACTTTATATGAATTACGGGAGAAACTTTCTTTAACTGTAAACAAATCAGCCAGGTGTTATATTCCCTTTTTATGCATACAGTGAGAATTATTCTTTTCACAGTTCATCCATATGTTTACCCTACCATTATATGGCACCCTTCGCTCCCCTTGAAAGTAATGTTATTTAGGCCATTTCGACACCAACACAGTTATTTTTTTTTGCCAGTCCTCGCTGCAGCCCACAGTTTGATGATGTACTGGACCAGGTCCAATATGTACACCCAACCGTCACAGTAGCATGGACGTTACCTTAGGGGGTGTTACAAAGTTCACTACATATTGAACCTGGTCTAGTACATTATCGTGCTAGACTGCAATGAGGACATCTAGATTTTTTCCCACATGAACATGTAAAAACGGACTGTGATGCATGCTGATAGCACGCCAAGCCAACAGTTGGCAATAAAAGCCTATAAAGAAGGGTTCACACCAAACATAGAATTTAATATCTGCATATATATATATATA
>CAIGQQ010011011.1:0-11171 GCA_903798035.1 Danio albolineatus
TATTATATTATATTGTATTATATTATATTATGTTTTATTATATTATATTGTATTATATTATATTATGTTTTATTATATTATATTATGTTTTATTATATTATATTGCATTATATTATATTATGTTTTATTATATTATATTGCATTATATTATATTATTATATTTTATTATATTGTATTATATTATATTATATTATATTACATTATTTATTATATTATGGTTTATTATATTATATTGCATTATATTATAAAATATTATATTAATTATATTATATTATATTACATTATATATTATATTATGTTTTGTTATATTGCATTATATTATATTATATAATATTATATTATATTATATTATTCATTATATTATGGTTTATTATATTATATTGCATTATATTATAAAATATTATATTAATTATATTATATTATATTACATTATATATTATATTATGTTTTATTATATTATATTGCATTATATTATATTGCATTATATTATATTTTATTATATTGCATTATATTATATTGCATTATATTTTATTATATTATATTGCACTATATTATATCATACTATAGTGATTTCTGCTGTTACAGTGACCTAATGAAATAACTGCTGATGCATTTGATTACAAAAGTTTTTTGTAAATAAACTCATTGCTTGTTTTGTTTTATTTGCTAAAAAAAAGTAAATAAATATTTAAATATGTGAAACAAAAATATTAAAATTATTCAAATTTGTTAATTTCGATATTACATTGCATTGCATTGCATTATCTCAAACAACACAAATCAATGAGCTGCTGATTCTCTGTGTCTGTGGACTGAGAATTACGCTCACATCATTGATTTCTGCTGCGGGATCGACTGAAGCGTTACTGTGATCTAATGAAACACCACTGCTGACGCAGATGTGTGTTTTTGTTTGTTTGTTTGTTTTTTGGTTCATTGATTTTTATTTGCATGTTTTATGTACTGTTTTATTGGCTAAAAAAAAATTCAAATTATAAAAAAAACATTTAAAAAATATTTCAATTATTTTAATTTATTAAATTAGACATTATATTTTATTATATTATATTGCAGTTTATTACATAACATTATATGTTATATTGCACTATATTACATTGTTACTACATTACAGCATTGCACTGCATTGTATTGTATTATATTATGTTATATTGCTTTATTATTATTTTGTTGCATTATATCATATTGCATTATATTATGTTATATTGTTACATTATATTATATTATATTATATTATATTATATTATATTATATTATATTATATTATATTATATTATATTATATTATATTATATTATAATGATTTCTGCGGTTACAGTAACCTAATGAAACAGCTGCTGATGCATTTGATTTTTTTGTTTGTTTGGTTCATTGTTTTTATTTGCTTGTTTTATGTACGGTTTAATTGGCTAAAAAATGTCAAATTACATAAATATCATTTAAAAAATAATAAAATTTTTCAAATTTATTAAATTAGACATTTTATTATTTTTATCATATTGCAATTTCTTACACAACATTATATATTATATTGCACTATATTACATTACATTGCATTACGTTAAATTGCGTTGCGTTGTGTTATATCATTATTACGTCATGTTATGTTATATTATGTTTTTTATATTACATTATATTATGTTGTATTATACTATGTTATAATATAATATATTACATTATGTTATGTCATGCTATGTTACGTTATATTATATTATTGTTTTTTATGTTACATTATATTATGTTGTATTATGTTATAATATTACATTACATTATTATCTTATCTTATCTTATCTTATCTTATCTTATCTTATCTTATATTATATTATATTATATTATATTATGTTGTATTTTGCTGTGTTATGTTATGTTATGTTATGGTCTAATAAATAAGTGAATAATAAGAGAATGCCTTAATATTATTGTATGAAAGCAAAAATCTCATTCAAAAATAAATAAATACACTGAATTTTTCTTTTTCCCCCCTAAATAAAATCAATATCCATAAATCTTTCCAGAAATGATGCATTGATTAAAAGTGACACTAAACAAATGTTAATTTTATAATCTTACAAATAGTTTCATTAATGAATCTCTAAATAAATGAAATGGCATGTTCTTTCCTGCATACAGAATAACGAGGCACATTTTGTGCCGCCTCCAATCTTTGACGACAGGTTTGAGTGTTTAACCAACACTGCAGACTGCCTTCAAAAACACCAAAGCGGAGTCCTGTTGACCTCTCATTAGTCTCCATTGGGTGAGGAAGCGTTTACTGTATTCTGTTTTTTACTAGTGTTGTCAGCTTCTCTGTGATCTGACGCTGAAATGACAGAGTCTCTGTAGAGTAATGCACTCTGTCTGTGTGTGTGTGTGTGTGTGTGCGCGCGCAGAGTCTGTCATTAACTGCGGGACGTCCTGTAATCAGAGTTGAGCTGCATACCCAGATCCCAGATCAGCTGCAGCCAACGACGGAGGAACAGTGTTCAGTTCATAAAGAAAACTGTGACAAATAAACGATCTTAAACCTCTTGTGAAGAATATTTATGTCTGATGTCCTTCGAGTGTGTGTGTGTGTGTGATGTTTCAGCTTAAAATACCACACAGATAATGTTTTCTCTCTCTCTCTGAAACTGACCCTTTCAGGCTTTGATCGTAATTGTGCGCTGTCGCTTTAAATGCAAATGAGATTGTGCTCTTTTCAAAAGAGGGGGCGGAGCTACAAATGCCTGCATGTCAGCATAGTGGCAGATTCAAAAACAAGACTAACGTCCTATAGGCTAATAAGGGAGAGATAGTCACTAGTGGGCGGGGCTTTTTTAAAAATTGAGTTAAATCCTCCGATTGGGTCTGACTGAGGTATTGGGCGTGGCTAACAAACTTAACCACACCCCTCTAACTATCGCTATGACAACAAACAGAAATGGTGAAGAGGAGTTTGTTAGGTTGTAACATTGTAACAAAGACTATAGCTGTGTCTCATTTCAAAAGTTTTATCCTCCGATGGATGCAGACTTCAAAGGCGAGTCCTTCGAAGTCCACACAGGTCCAACCGAGCATTTTGAAATGAGAAGATCTAGCCTACAGAGGACGGATCTTGTCACCTAGCAACAGTAATGGCTGCCGTTCCTAAGCGGTAATAAAATTTGTAACTACTTTATTTTTATTTTTTTTAAGTGATTTTAAAATGTATTTTATGCAATTTAAAGGCAAAACAAGGTTTATAAAAGCTGGAAATACATTTCCTTTAATAAATAGATGTACACATAAGTATGTAAACCAGTGGTTCTCAACTGGTTTGGCCACGGGACCCACATTTTTACATGGTCATCAAGCCGCGACCCAATATTTTATTGTTGCATTTAACAAAATATATCAAATTATAGAAATATTACAAAGTAAAAACAATAAATACTGTAAACAGCGGTTAGGGTAGAGAAATGTTCAGTTACTGAACTAAACTGAACTGTTGTCGCGCGCGCATTTCAAAATAAAAGTCTGGTATAAGCAAAATACATTTTTTAATTTTTTAATTTTTTTTGACCACACACTCCGCGACCCACTAAAAATGTTCCCGCGACCCACCAGTTGAGAAACACTGATGTAAACTGTCTATAAAATCACTCTTTAGTAAGACATGTACTGCTCTTTTTGTTTTTTTTAAACATGTGTTTACATAAATAAGTCAAAGAAACCTGATTCACACATTTAATTCGGAGTTTTCTTTTCAAAGCGTCCTGCCGTTATCAGTGCGCAATGAATCTTGGGATGTTCGAGGCCGTGAAGGATCCACCGGTTGTATCCTTCATTACCTGGGACACGAAGGACGCATTTTGAGGCTGCTTTTAAAGAAGCCTTCAATTTTTTTTGAAATGAGACGGCCTTCGTTGCGTCGCGATGATGCAGCGCACTTCGAATGCATCCTTCAGAGGATGCATCCTCTGAAATGAGACACAGCTTATAGAACACACAAGACGTGTCACTCGTTTTGAATGGGGAAAAGTGTAACTGTCATTATGGTGAATGAAGCCCCGCCTAGTAGTACAGGAGCCAATCAGCGATCACTATATGGTGAATAAAGCCTACTTTACCACATCCAATCAGCTCACAGTAAAAAAAAACAAGTCACGCCCACCGTTTGCTCATTTTATATTCCGTTTCTATAGGAACAGCGTCACAATATGAAAAAAATGAACAGCTTCCGCTTCATGCAGATTTTAAATGTGTGATTTGCATATGTTGTCATATATCAGATGTGTATGTGTGTGTGGGCACTGAAGAGTTTTAGTGCTGACTGATTAAACGGCATTCTCTCAGGTCTGACGTGTGTAATCTTTCATTCTTGCACGTCAGCCAGGAGGAATGCAGATCAGCATTCATTCTCAAACAGTGTGAATCAAGAGTGTGTGTGTGTGTGTGTCACCACCCATTCACACTACTATCACACATCTGCTCTGCTTAAAGGTCCCATGAAACTGATAGAAAGACTTTTAGATGTTACTAAATGAAACTGTTACTAGATGAAACTAAACATTCACGTTTGGAAGATAAAGATCTGATAGAAATATGTGGAACTTGTAGTTTGTCACTTCCGCCTAAATCAGGGTCTCAAACTCGCAGCCCCCGGGACGATAGTTTGTGGCCCTCACCTTAATTTGAAAGTTTAATGTTAGTACGGCCCTCCAGTTTGATACATTTATACTTTACATTGTTGTGTGCAGAGCGAACCAACCAATCACGGTGGGGTATATGGCTCTCGGGGGCGAGATATCGGCTTGACGCAGGCAGAGAAACATTTCTCAGTTTTTTGTCTTTTCCCAAAAGACATAATAATTTGAACGGCATCTGCACTTATGTTAGTCTGTTTTTTATTATTCCCGAGGTTTCCATAATCCTGGACCAGGCCGTATCCTGGGCAGCTGCTGTGGTGGTCATGGAGGAGTGAAGAGCATGAGAACGATCCTTTTTTATGTTGTGCTAAATTCCAATCTTCTCAAATCTTATTTTTATTTTTTAACACAAATGAAAAAATAAACAAATTAGAAATTAATAATATAATTAATTTCTTGTGGAAAACCTGATGCGGCCCAGCCTTACCCAGACTCTGCGTCAAGCGGCCCCCAGGTAAATTGAGTTTGAGACCCCTGGCCTAAATGGATGAATGATTTTATTCACGTCACCTCACATCGGCTTCTCATCCAATCTTCTGACCAATCGAATGCTCTGTAGTGTCTGACATGCCCCGCCCCTTCTTCTCATTGGCTTTTCATTTGATGTGCTTGAGCTCAACTACTCTCACTGGCAGAGCTGCAGGAAAACAAAACGCTATTGGCTGTTGATTTTAATAAAGGGGAGGAGCAACAATGGGACATTTTCAGTGGGTGACGGAGTGTGTGGTCAAAAAAAACCAACAAAAGTTTAATTGTTAACTTATTTTGCTTATACCGGACTTTTATTTTGAAATGCACGTGTGACAACTGTACCGTTTGACATGTGAAATTTAATTTAATTATAGCAACAAATACGTTCGTTGGCTCTCGAGGGGGAAAGTTTTGTCAAGGTTTTACGAACTTAAAACAGAAATTGCTGCCTTCCTTTCAGCAAACAACTCTCCTCATGCAGATCTATTCAATGACGAAATCTGGCTCGCCCGAGTTGCTTATCTTGCTGATGTGTTCGAGCACCTCAACGCATGAATGTGTCAATGCAAGAGAGAAAAGACGATTGAACTGTGGACAAAACGCGTTTACAAAGACAGACTAGACATGTTTTCCAACACTTGCAATAAAACACAACAGTTGGATACTTATAATTCCTAAATTTATATTATAGTTCCTAAAAATTTGGGTCGCGGCACGATGACCATGTAAAAATATGGGTCCCATGGCCAAACCAATTGAGAACCACTGCTTTAAACAACAGTACACTGTTGTACTTCACTGGAGTTTTACAAAATGATATGGAGAAATAGCCAAACAGCAGCCAGTCAGTGCATGTTGCTAATGTTGTTGAGCGTGGGAATGAATGGCGCAGTTTTATCAACCACAAAAACACAAACAGCATCTGCACGTCGATACACAAGAAACCGATGAGTCACTTCAGAAGCTTTTTTCCTTTAAAACTGAGTCACTGTTTCAATTAAAACGTAACTTAAGCTGAAAACTCTTTACTACAACCACTCAAATACTACAACTACTCGTATACTACATTTACACTGTAAAACATATGTAGTTCAATAAACAGTGTGCGTATTTTGTGTTTATTTCTGTTTGTGAATTGCATTATGGGATGTTGATCTCTGCTCTGTCCACTTCTGATGTTGAAAATTCAACTCTGCAGTTTAACAAAGTGACTTTTAGTAGAAATAATATAATGTTTAAGAAACAATATCTAGAGTAGTCTATAAAATAACAAAGTGTGCTGCAGTTTATTACAAGGTTTCTGTAGCGTACACTATAAAACCCAAAAAGTTAAGCTAACTCAAACTATTTGAGGAAACCAATTGCAACAAACCATTTAAGCTCAAAAACTAATCCTAATGAGTACTGTGAACTTAACCCATTTGAGTAAACGAAGCAATTTGAGCACAGTGAAACAGAGTACTGTAAAACCTAATAACTTACAAACCATTTGAGTTAAACCTAATCTATACGAGTACTGTGAACTTACTCCATTTAAATTAAAGCAATGAGGTATTTAATTAACTCATTACCATCAACACTGAGTTCAAAACACTGAGTAGAAATAACTTTCTGTAAATTTTGAGGTAACTACACTCATTTCATTTGATAAAGTTGACTGATGGGTTTTACAGTGCAATATACAACACCAACCCAGACAATATAGCACTGCAAGCTATTACAAATGTTCAAAAATGTCACTTTTCCAACTTTCCAAGGTTAAAAGTTGTTGAGCGAAAGATTAAAATCCCATAATGCAAGAAATAAATGGAGGAAAAATAAAAACCAGAGACGTGTCAGACATAATAATGATCTGTTAAAACATAATGACTGCTAGAACTTATTTGGTAAATGTGTTTCCATCATAGTTCATGCACAGTTTTTCTTATCAAGTAAAGTTTATCCTACTCAGTTGTGCATATTCATTATGTTTATTGTGCATTTTCCAAATTTAAGCACATCTTTAAACACTTTAAACACAAAATGCACAGAAAAAATAGAGTAAAACATTAAGAGCCCTATCATACACCCGACGCAATACAGTGCAAGAGGTGTATAGCTTGATTTGTTGGTATTTTCAGACCAGCGCAACCCTAATCTTTACGTTTAGCACGTTTATTATTGTTCATTTATTCCTTTGCTGGAGATTAGAGCTGAATTTAGAAATAGTTTTGAAGCAAATCTTTCTGCTTAACAAACTAAATTAAACATGTGGGCTGATGGATGTCTTCAGTGCAGTGAGTTTCCACCGTTTCCCCACTCCACCAAAGTAAAGGAGTAAGGAGCAAAGAGTAAAGTAAAGAGAAAGTAAAGAGGCTGAATAGAGGAGGCTCGTTCTTTATCCTCGCGCTGCAGATGCTCTGTTTAACTGTTCTCTCGCTAGTGAAGCTTCAGTTTTTACACAAAGTCTCCATGTAAATAGCAAATCCACCATAGCGTGACGCAATTAACTCTTAAAGGGGATGAGAGACGAGACTCTGATTGGTTTAATGCAGGTTATGCTCAAAACACACCCAGAACTCACTAAGAGAATAAGCACAACCCTGTTAGACCATGATCCAGGCGCAGAGCGTATTTATCTATCCTTAATATAACAAAAGTGAATTCAGACACGGCCTTAATGCTTTAGCGCCATGAGCTTTAGACTTTGCGTCTAGATCATTAAAACAGAGCCCTAAATGTCTAACAATGTCCTGTTATGTTCACTTAATTAACATGTTGCTAACATGTTGCTAGTCACGATGCCATCCTGTTAGCTACAAGCTTATTGCATTAGCATCACACTGGCTATTACATTAAACAATATATTACGTTATATGAGCTCAAGATTATATTACATGCTGAGAAAATGATTACATGATTAACTATTCATTATAATTATAATGCATTACAGTAGTGTAACATTACATTCAAGTTTTACATTACATGCAGTTATTACACTGAGTCAATACACATGGCTAAAGACACCCTAAGAATGTCGAGAGGTAAAAAATAAAGCGGCCCTTCGCAAACGACGACCCTCGAGTCTTTCTAAAGAGCTCCAGCTAAAGCACATGTGACGGTGTGTTCTGCTCTATTTGTTCTCCATCAGATTTGTTGTTTGGTGACGTGCATTACTGTGTGTTCCAGCAGACGTGCAGCAGCCTGTCGGATGCGATAGCGCTGGTATGTGCCTCGCACACAGGTATGCGGAGGTGTGTATGATCCTCCAGACGCACATCTGAATGAAAGCGCTTCGGTACATGAGCAAGACAACATCTGGGAAACAGGTGCCTTTCTTGTCAACTCTAATTAGGATGTAGAAACAACCCCACAAGAGAAACAGTATTTTATGGTACAATATGTGATGTATAGTGCTGGGCAAAGATTAATCGCATCCAAAATAAGAGTTTGTTTTGACTTGCTAGCCCATACTACTTGTGTACATGTCGCAGTGTAATATTTGCTTTTGATTAGAGGTCCCAAAATGTTCTTCTCAACGATCTTGCATGTTTTTCAAATCACGTGGTGTTAAAAAATATGTCTAAATTAGGGCAGTCAATTGAATAAAAAAATTAACTAATTAAGCACACTTTTGTTTGTGATTAATCATGATTAATCACGAAAAGCCGTATTTATTACAGAAATAAAAACACAGACATGTAAGTGCCATTTGCATTTTAAAACCATCAATGCCAATAACAAACAAACATTATTTCCAGGTTGGATTCTAAGTGAACTACAAAAAAATCCAAAATACAGGCATTGCAAATATGGATATTGGAGGGAAATAATAATAATAATAAAGTATTGAATACAAACAATTGTTTTCATTGTAAAGTTGTTTTGCGAGTTGAGAACATTAATTATAAAGTAGAAACAATTTTGCTTAGTCCTCCTTATTTAGGCAGTTGCTAAGACAGTCCAGTCTATTGATATTATCGGGTGACAACACACACGCACACGTGCGCACCCATATTATCCATATTATCCTTTATCCATATTCCTTTGCTCATTAAACACACACAGGGCTGGAGCGAGCTGAACTGGTGCTCTAGGCGAACGGTGATCACGCCGCCCACAACCCCAAAGTGAAAAAGAAAGTGACCGGTTCGCGGATGACCGGGAGGACCGGAGTTCAGTAAAGTTAGCAACAGTAAAGTTATTTAATATTTTTCATAATAAAATTCATAAAAATATGCAAAATAGTTTTTCTGAAAAATAAGTGTTGCAGTATAACCAGCGGGACAGCAGTGACGTGTGATCTGAGTTTGATGGCAGTATAAAGATTTAGAGAGAAGTTATTGACAGCTTTTGTAGTATTGGTTTTGCTCTTTGTAGACGGTCCCTAAGGATCGGTCTCTGTCACCTGCGCAGAGTTTAATATAATGCGTCCAGCGCGTAGGAAAGCTAATGTTTAGGAAAATAAGGTTGTAGGTGATTGTATACATTGCAACGGTTGAAAAGAGGTGCTGTTTGTGTAGGAACAATGTTTCGGTCATAAGTTATTGATCCGGAAAACACGAATCTGCGAATCTGTTGCTAACTTTACTGGACTGAGGAGCGGGAGGGAGGGGGTAGGTGTCGCGGATTAAAGTGAGGACCAGGGGGTTCGCTCACTATTCTGCCGCCCTTGTTGGCCGCCTAGGTGTTGTAACTTTTACTTTTTGTTGCTTTATTTATTTAGAACTTTATTCTCTCCAACACCAGTGTACACACACTGGGAAGTGCTGCATCTTCAACTACACACACACACACATCGGGACCGTACCATTACATAAAACTGTGTGGGGGTACACCTGGGCTAAACCATTTACTGCATATACTACACTAGGTCGCCTCTGTGGACGCGCCAGCCCTGAACACACGTCGGCCACAACAGGAAATAAAAAAAAAAACTACCACTGCGTTAAATGCGTTAATTTTTTTAACTGTTTAAATATTTCAAATTAATCGGCGTGCGTTAACGCACTAATTTTGACAGCCCTAGTCTAAATACAACCACAAATCAGTAAAAATTGGACAGCGTGGAAAGCGCAAGTAGTGATTTCCAAATTTATTTGACTTGTATTTAATTGCAGACAATATGAACACAAAATAATTTATGTTTTGTCTGGTCAACTTAATTTCATTTGTAAATATGCATTCTTTCCTGTCATTCAGACCTGCAAAACACTCCAAAATAAGTTGCGACAGGAGCAGTTTAGGCTGAGTAATCGGGAAAAATGGTTAAATGATTTGATCTAAAACAGGTGATGTCAGCAGGTGATTGTAGTTATCATTTACAAAAGCAGCATCCAAGAAAGGTCTAGTCCTTTAGGAGCAAAGATGGGCCGAGGATCGCCATCAAATACAAGAGAAAATATTGAAATGTTTAAAAGCAATGTTCCTTAGAGAGTGAGGGCGACATTTGGATATTTCAGCTTCAACAGTGCAGAACAAATGAAAAGATTGATATTGTACTGTGCCACTTTGACATCTCTTCAATAACTCTACAGTGCATCTGCAGATCAGCTATTGGCATTTGAAACAGCCAATATTGTAGGAATCGCCACTGTAGGACTTATTTGTATGTTGTTTATCTTATTTTCTTGGCATCTACATTTCCACCTGTAGCACTGAGACTGAGAATGATCATGTGCTGGATGCTCCATATCCTGTTCTTAAGGACTGATATCTTATTTCATCTCAATATTTAAGCAAAGATGCTGATGCTGAATTGTACACTATACAGCCGTTACAGATCACTGGAGCATTGTGCAGTGTTTGTCTTGTCAACTTCATTTCATTTGTAAATATCCATTTTTTCCTGTCATTCAGACCTGCAAAACACTCCAAAATAAGTTGCGACAGGAGCAGTTTAGGGTGATTAAACGGGTAAATTAGTAAAATTTAGTAAAAACAAATTACAAATACTCAGACTACTGTAATCGAGTAGTTTTTCTCAGGAATTGTCCTTTACTGAGTAGTTTTATAAATGTGGACTTTTCCTTCCCCT
>CAIGQQ010011023.1:0-10672 GCA_903798035.1 Danio albolineatus
AAAAAAAAAAAAAAAAAAAAAAAAAAAAAAAAAAAAAAAAAAATATAACCCCGAACTATATATCTACTAACCCAAAGCCTGAGCACAAACTACTCTCATCACCACAGCTGCCATGGTCACATAGGCCACCTCTGACCCAGAGCCTGAGCCCACCTACAGCGGTATATATACTTGTCCCAGAGCACAAGTCGTTTGTGGTGGCTTAGCATCTTCAAAAGCATAAACCCATCGCCATCCCAGATGAGTCCCACCCATGCCCATTTCCCTGCCAACCAATTTTGCACAGTAAGTATAACAGACTCCCCGGTTCCCCTCTTTTGCCAAGCCATGCCTCCTCTCCTGATTCTGCCCTGCTTCATATTCCATTCATTACTACTGCTTCCACCCACGCTCAATTGTTCTTCTTTGCCACTGATTCTTCCAAGGCCAGATCTCCATCATCATCACTGGTTCCACCAAGCCCAAAGCCTCATACTTTTATTAATCTGTGTAACAGGAATTGCAACTGAAATGTGGAAGTTAATATAAACACATTTAATAGATAACATTTGATGGTGCATCTGAGTTAAATCTAATCTGATTTCATCATACTGTAGCATTACCTGAAGACAAAAGTGGCCACTTACAGGTCGGGTAATTTAAGCCATAATTAATCATTTTTAAAAAGGGGAATTTATACGCCGAGCATATTTTGGCCAGAATTCAGTTGGAAGGAAAATGCGAGCAAGCAGAAATCTCCAGCTGTACTGATGAGGATGATACCCTTGAGATGACAGCAAATTTAGAAAATAAAAATGGGCACACCGGCAATTAATTATGTCTTCATGAACTTTACCTTTAAAGCAATCTGTCCCATTTTCACAACAGGAAATATTCCTTTGGATCCAATCAGCATCCAATCAAGAGAGGATCAAGAATTAGGACAACACAATTAATGCAGACATAATTATCAATAAGTCAAAATCATTATAATTTCCCAAGTGATGTTTAACAGAGCAGGCACATTTTCACAATATTTCCTGTAACATTTTTGTTCTTCTTCTGGAAAGTCTTATTTATTTAATTTCAGCTAGAATACAAGCAGTTATTATATTTTAAACCATTTGAAGGTCTATAATTTGCACTCTTAACCAATTTTAATTGTCTATAGATTGTCTATTAGACAAAAACCCTTAATGCACTCAATCAAAAAAATATATATATGTTTTGCTTCTTGTTTAAACTACTTATTTAAAATGAGCTAAAAAAAAAAACACTTTTTGGAGATTTTGGGGGGAAACTTAAATTATTTGCATTAAATTAATGGATTCCAACAGTGGCAGAGAGAGCTTAACATGCTCCAATTTAAGAAAACACTTGCAATTACAAAAAACAACAGAAAAATAAGAAAAGATCTTCATCTGTCACAACATAAACACATGAGAAACACACTGCATTTCCCCACAACACAAAGAAATAAATAAAACAAGCTGCATTTTCTCAAAGCGCAAACAGTTCACGAAAACACTGCATTTTCTCACAACACAACGGACATTTTTCAAGGAGAACCAAAAACGTGATGGACACCGCTGTGCCATGACTATTGCTGATGTTTATTTTAAATCATGATTCTTTTGTCTTTTGTATTTTATTAGCCTAAATAACCATAACCTAAATTGCCCAGTCCGTCATGTTTTAGGGTCCTAATATTTCCTTTGTCTTCTGTGCTATTCGAAAGTGTTTTGAGAAAATGCAGTGCGTTTTCGTAAATTGTATGAGTTGTGAGAAAATGCAGCGTGTTTTTTTAAAAGGGCCACGAAACCCCCTTGTCTCATCAGGGTGTTTTCACACCTCTAGTTTGGAAAAAGTCAAAACAACCACACAGACGCAGGGGAGAAAGACAGTGACTGTGTTTACATGGACATCAGTAATCGAATTATTTGTATAATCCTAATTTGTCTACTTTAACTGCAGTTTGGCACTTTCACTTTTATTCAGGAACATTTCCTGCATGCCCCCTGTGACAAACCATATATTGAATGAAAAAAAAAGCTGGAGGAGTGTTGTTTTAATAGAGTGCTTGATACCGCACTGCTTATGTTAGATGCTCTCGTTAGGTAGCGTCAGAAAGCTGTGTGTGTATAGACTATCCTGTCACAATATGCGCCGAAAATTCTACATGACGGTAATAGTTTGATTGCGGTGTTTACATGTTTACACTCGGAGAGCAGCATTTACAGTGGATCTTTCAGTCTATAATATTGTAGTGACATTAACGTACTGTAAACTTAGTAACAGTTCAAATCATTTTGACTAAGGTCTGTCTTTAAACACTGAAAGAGTACTGCTGACGTTACAAACTGACTTTGAACAATCAAACAAAGACCACTGATCGCTTACTTACCAAATCTGTAGAGCAGGACAATCAACATGAACTGGGGCAGCGTATTTTTCTAAAAGGAGACGAGCGGCAAATCCGGATTTCACCATTTCCAGATGCGGAAAGCTCTCGAGTAAAAAATGTTCCTTACAAACGTATTTCTGCCACGTGCACTGTAGTCCACACGTGAGTCCAGCTGCGCTCTCATAGCAGAAAATTAAAACAAAACTTTCGTTGCGGCAGATTTATAAACAACACTGACGACCTGTGTCTCCATACAATTCTAGTTCATATTAATGAAGTTGCGCCTCATTCACAATAGAGCGTGCTGATTGGTTTGAACCAAGTCTTTCTCATGAATTAATGCTGCACACTCAGAGACGTCCTGACCGGGACAGGCGTCCACTCTCCACGCTGGAATATACGCATGGATCTCATCGCCGTGACGCAGCTTCAAAAATTTGTTTTAAACCGGAAGAACGAATTTGCTCGAAATAACACAAAAACAACCAATTTTCACTTTTTAGTGAACTATATGTGTCCTAATAGTGTTTATAGCTGCGCGGGACACATATATGACTGTCAACAGCTCAAACAATGTGTTTTGGTGTTTCGTAACCCTTTAAAACATGTGTATGCGTTGTGAGGATTTGCAGCATGTGTGCTGTCAAACGATCTTTTCTCAATTTGATGGCGTTTTTTGTAATTGCATCTGTTTTATTTTTGTCTGGGTTTTTTTTTTTTTTTGGCGTTAAGCTCTCTCTGCCACTGTATATTTGTGTTGGGCCAACATAAATTAATTGTGTAGAACCCTGCATTTTTTACATTACACGCTTTTATCTTTCCATTTGGACTAGTTGATTCATTTCTTAAATTCCCAAACAGCTGCTGAGAAACATTTATATTTATTTAGTATATATATATATATCAATAAGGTTCCAGTTCTTTGGAATGTTGACATTTTAATTAGCTACATCAACACGCTATTTTGCCAGAGCACAATAATTAAACAGTTTTGTTTTTATTCACCTCGTAGAGACGTCAACGTCTGCCACTTTCACAGATCAGTTTTTTTTTGTTGTTGTAGTGTTTACATGGCAGCGCTGCTCCAGACAGGCTCCATCTATTGTTCCCCTGTCCCATACTCTCCACAGCGATATGCTCATCCAAATTCTTATTACTATTATCTCACCGCCACAGCCGAGCAAGCACAACTTTCTCTCTCTCTCTTTCTCCTTGAGGAGCGCAACATAATTTGTTTGGAGGATATTTAACAAGCGACACGAGAAGAAGAGCCGCTCATACATATATCTGATCTGGCTCACGGCCTGAAAGTTGATACATCCCCGCTCGGGGAAAAGCCAAACGAGTTCAGCGAGTGTTTTACTCTTTCGCCTGTCCTGGGTTCTTCAGTCATCCTGTCAGGCCAAAATAACCTTCTCTATTTCATTTTATCGTCCTTGGTTTTGCGGCAGAAATAACTGGAGTGTCATTGTGGGTTCCGTGTGGCCATTATGAGTGCTGGAGATGTACTGTAGCTGAGCTCTGCAGTGCCCGTTTGATGGACAGCTTTATGATTCGAGCATAAAATAAGACGTTTTGTGGCTCACATGATCCTCGCTGTAGTGCTTGCTAATGATGAAAAGACTTTAGTACTTCGATGAATGTGTTGTTCATATTCAGTTTGATTTTATCTTTTTTATTATACAGTTGAAGTCAAAGTTATTAGCCCTACTGTGAATTTTTTTCCTTTTTTTTTATTTCCCAAATGATGTTTCGATTGTCTACAGAACAAACCATCGTTATTATACAGTACAATTCATTCATTCATTCATTTTCTTTTCGGCTTAGTCCCTTTATTAATCCGGGGTCGCCACAGCGGAATGAACCGCCAACTTATCTACTCATCCAGCGGATGCCCTTCCAGCCACAACCCATCTCTGGGAAACACATCCATACATTCTCATTCACACTCATACACTACAGACAATTTAGCTTATCCAATTCACCTGTACCGCATGTCTTTGGACTGTGGGGGAAACCGGAGCACCCGGAGGAAACCCACGCAACCACGGGGAGAACATGCAAACTCCACACAGAAATGCCAACTGGCCCAGCCGGGGATCGAACCAGCGACCTTCTTGCTGTGAGGCGAACGTGCTAACCACTCGGCCACCGTGGCGCCCTATACAGTACAATGACTTTCCTAATTATGCTATGCTGCCAAGTTAACCTAATTATCCTAGTTAAGCCTTTAAATTGCACTTTAAGCTGATACAAGTATCTTGGAAAATATCTAGTAATATATTATTTACTGTCATCAAGACAAAGATAAAAGAAATCAGTTATTAGAAATGAGTTATTAAAACTATTATGTTTAGAAATGTCTTTTTAAAAAAATATTAAACAGAGATTAGGAAAAAGATATAAAGGGTGCTAATAATCCTGACTTCAACTGTATATTTGTCATTATAGTTATAATGCTAGGCATATACAGGTAAAGGCAAAATTATTAGCCCTCTTTGTGATTTTTATTTTATTTTTATTATGATTTTAAAGATGTTTTCCAAGTTTAAAAGTCACTGAATTGAAATTGAGGCTGTTGAGCTCAATGAGTTGCTATTTACTCTACATGAAACGTGAACATGTAAACATGAGAGATTCAGTGGTGATATTTTTCAAGCCATCTGCTTCTAATTGCTTCAGACTTTTGAAGATCACACAAAACGCTGAAAAAGCAGTGAGACATGACATCTAGTTTTAGTTATTCTCTACCATTTTTGAGGAGCAAACCTTTAGCCAGTTTTGTAGTTTGATCTGATCATTAAAATAATAATTAAAACAACAACAACAACAACAGAGCACAGCTGAGTGCAAGTCAAAACCACGTCTTCATGTTTATAAGTCTATGACTAAGAACACAAAAATATTTTCTTATGTTTGGTCTCAGGTCTGAGTTGAGCCTGTGGGTCTTGATCTGGTCTTGATTTATGGCACATTTCCACTGGAACATACTGAGCGCAGCTGAGCGAGTGAGTGCTTTCAGTTAATTTCTATGAAGAAAGAAGAAAGCACTGAGATTGTCTTCATGTCTTCAGGTACAATAAAGGCAAAATTAGTAGCCCTCATGTGTGTTTTTTATTTTATTTTTTATTATTATTATTAAAAAAATAATAATAAATTCCAAGTGCTGTTTAACAAAGATATAAAAAACATTTCAACACATTTTTAACAACTAATTTCTTTTGTCGTTTTCACCATGATGACAGTACATAATATTCTGTACTGATAAGGTTCCAGTTCTTTGGAATGTTGACATAATATTGTGCTCCCTATTTTGCAAGATAATAGTATTCAACTTAAATTTAGTTAAATTGAAAAAACAAAAAAACAAAAATTATACGTTTTAAAAAATAAAGTTAAACAACCAAAAAGTTAAATGGTGCTAAAAATATCAACCTTTAAATAAATAATGAATGAATGTTGCTGTTTTTTTTTATTATTCCAATTAAACGAAAAGATTACTTTTTAATACTTAGGTAACACTTTATTTCGATGGTCCATTTGAGTATTAGTTGACTGTCTACTTAATATCTGTTGATACTGACATTCAACAGACATTTAACTGACTGTAAGAAACTTTGCAAGTACATGTCAACTTACACTTACCATAACCCCAACCTAACAGCCTACTTATAATCCATTGAGAATTGGTCAGAATGTAACTTAAATTCAACAAACGGACCATCAAAATAAAGTCTGACCAATACTTTTCCCAGAGCAAGCAATATTATAGTAAATACTGTACAATTTTTTGGGGGAAAGAATAAACAATGCACAATAGATGGATTTTCTGGAAATGAAATGTATGAGCTTGAGATTGTTTGTATCATTTTCCACCAGCTAAGTGTTAAAAGCATAAAAGGGCATTTTTTAGGGTGGCTTGACTTGACTGTAAATATTAAATCGCCGTTATCGCATGCTGTTTAGAGCTAATATACATTTTTTCTAAACTGTAGCTGAGGGTCATGCTCATCTTAGCTTGATGGTTATTCCATCATTAGGATTTTAATTTTACTGTTGTCAACATGCCAACAAATGAACATCTAATGAGACACAAATTAATGCTCTTATTTTCCCTGCATACCAATAAGGCAAAACCATAATTCACTCGATGAAAAGTCTGCCATCAAGCGAATGGAAATGGTGTCTGTTGACGTAAATGACCGTTTACTGTACGTGAAATGCTAACATGTACACATAAGTGGAACTGCAGATGCCATGGTTTCTGCAGTACCTGCGGTGGCCAGAGGAGAAATGGTCGTGCCCAACTGAGTCTGATTTCTCTTGAGTTTTTTTTTTCCTTCGCTTTCGTCAATTGGTGAAGTTTTGTTCCTCACCACTGTCGCCACTGGCTCACTTGGTTAGGGACTTGTGGATGGATTTTCAGCAGTGAAAATTAAACCACACTGAACTGAACTAAACAGAACTTCAACTCAATTTACTAGAACTTTTATGTTAGGCTGCTTTAACACAATCTACATTGTAAAAGAGCTAGAAATAAAGATGAATTGAATTGAAAACCTATAATTTGTTGCTGGGGTTGGCATATCAATAGCGAAATCATCAATTGTGAATCGTGGTTATCGTAACAGCCCTAGTTTTAATCTAGCATTGGGTCAAATATGGACAAACTCAACTGTTGGGAGTAAACAATTTCATCAAAAATCTAAAAGTGATCTAGTTTGAATAGCAGTTGCAATTCCAATACTATGGGTTAAATTCCCAAATGTATAGCCTACATTAAATGCAGCATCTTTTGTTCATACTAAATATTTATTTCTGCCATGGATCTTAGATCTCACTCTTCTATAGACATATACATAACCTATTTAGGTGTGGACTCTGTGGAGGCCACTACATGATTGTCAGTAGTACTGTATGAGCAGACACAACGATGATGTTGTTTGTGTACAATGAAGTGGGAAGGTGTGCTTAGTATTGTTCATCAAAATGGTTCACATACGTATTCTGGACGCTGCAGCAGTATGAGTTAGTGCGCAATTATACAGTACACCATTGCAAAACAGGACCAGACTGTCCTTATCATGCTGAGGACCAGTTACAAAGGCTATGGATTCATCAATAATAAAAGTGTAAATAATGTTTTTTTGCACAGACTGACCCTTTAATCAAATCAAATCACTTTTATTGTCACATCATCAGCAGCATGTGTGCTATGATGAGTAAAAAGCTCAGGTGCTGGCTCCAGACAGTGCAAAATACAGACAGTGCAAATACAACATACAACAACATACTCCCAAAAAGAAACAAAACTGTGTAAAATTGACAATGTTGACAGCAGTGCGTAGAAGACAATATATAGGGGTACACATTTTGTCCCGTAGACTGAAGCCGAAATAGGCCGGCTATAAGATTATTATTTTTTTTTCATAGTGATATGCAGACCAGGATGTCTTGCATTGCGAATGATATTTTTCCACACTATAGGCTAGCCTATGCCGTGCAACAAATAATAATTTTTGCGTTTGAACTAGATATCCAGTCAAAGCACAACGCATCCCAGCATTATGGATACATAACTAGCTTAATATTAATTATAGACATTCGTGGATAAAATGCGCTCTTTTAAACAATCTGATTTTTTTTTCTTTATGCAGGCTGTTCGCTCTGCATGCGTGTGAAAGAGAAACGAGGAGAGAATGGACATGCGGTTAACTTTGCGTGCATGCCCATCAGTGGTGTAAAGTAACTAATTACAAATACTCAAATTACTGTAATTGAGTAGTTTTTCTCAGGAATTGTACTTTACTAAGTAGTTTTAAAAATGTGTACTTTTACTCCCACTTGTACTTTTTTTGTGCAGTATCGGTACTTTTACTCCACTTCTTTCCTCCAACCTGCAGTCACTACTTTATTTTTTCTTGTCAATGGGATTAGAAAAGTCAGTCCTGTGATTCCTGTCCAATCAACGTTGTGGACCTTTCCCCTCTGATGTCTATCAGATGTTGCATTTTGGTTGCTATAACTGATGAATAAATGTCAGTATTTGAGGTCAACATGACGTTGGTTTCAGATGTTGACTCAATGTTGGATTTTGGTCACTTTCCAACACCACCTAAAATCGACCAAATATCAACATTATTTGATGTCATTATTGAACGTCAAAATAACGTTGTCTTTAGAAGCTGGCTAGACATTGAATTTTGGTCACCTGACGTCACGACCTTAGTCTAACCTAATATTAACGTCTTATGATGTTGTGTGCCTGCTGGGCAATAACTAGATGCACTACAGAATATTACATTTACACACACACATGCACAAATTGCATGTGTAAAATGCATCAGCTTTTTACAGCGTAATACTCACTACTAGTACTTTTAAAATGGATACTTTTTACTCATACTTTGAGTAATATTTAAAACTACATATTTAGGCGAGTAATGGTACTTTTACTTAAGTATGATTTTTCAGTACTCTTTCCACCACTGATGCCTGTTTATTTAACTTCATAAACCCCTAACAGCAAAAGGGAACCTATTTTGAGTGCACAAGAGTGTTTAACGTGTAGTGGCAGTTGGTCAAAAATTTGTAACCTAGCCTATAATAAATAATAATTGTTGATAAAGCAAGTGAAACTGCGATCAGTGGACGCGCTCCATCGGCTCGACAACCTTAATATTATTTTGTGCTGTGCCGCATTTTCATATCTTGTGCGCATGATAGTCAAACAAACCATGATGGTCAAACAAATCAATACGTTCTTTTCACCCCAACGCAATTTATTAGGGCAATATAAAGGCTAAAGAACTTAATTCTTATATTTGCTTAATTTTAGCAGCCTAGGGCTACTTCTCATCATGGATTGTATCTTTTCTATAGTGTAAAATCATATTGCTAAGAAAACTAAAACAAACCAACAAAATTATAACTTCATTGAACAAACCCTTTTACATATGCTACAGTACACACTTATAGTGTCATCCTATTGTGACAAGGCGAAGCTGAAAACCTATGGTTAAGGCGACACCCAGCGGCCAAAAGCTGTTGGCGCACTTTTTAACGCCGCCGCGGCGGTACGAACGGCGGTAAATAGGGCGTTTTGAACTAGAGACATCTGTAGTTGTAGGCAGTATTGTTTTAGGTATAGATTGGTTAAAATGCAGTGCATGCTACATCTTAATGGTATGCAGTGAGGGGTATGAAAAGAGTTTGTGTGAGGTGTATCAAATGTTCATCAGCCTGATAGACCACAATGCAGTGCTTCAGTATTAAGAAAAACAACTACAGTATACATACATTACAAAGCTAAAAGGTAAACTATCCCTATCTAAATATGTGATGTCCAGTACATACAGTAACTTTAAAGTTACCTCTGTTTAAATCTTAACGTTACCATGCATGTCATCTGCTTTCTGGAAATTCCTCCTCAGCCTGTACATGTCATTTTATTGATTATTTTATTGTATATGAACTATTCCTTTATGATATTTATCCAGTGAGAAAAGGCAGTGCTTGGCTAAAATAACAATAATAACTTGATCCACTCCCACGTTGTCGGTCTCAAATATGCAGTCCTTCAGAAGACAGGGTGCCATGGCAGCTTCTGAAACAAGATACTTATTTCCACTAAACGCCTATATGGAAATCTGTGTTACCTGTAGGGCTGCGTGGGTGTTAGCGACTAGCAACGAGTGGTCGGCTGCTGTGTGACCGCTGTTAGAATGTTGTTTGCGCTCACAGCGATTGGTTCACAGCTGGTGTGTTTGTGTGGTAATTCCGTCCCTACTCCAGCCCACAGAGGGCCGACGTTCATGCGAGCAGCGCTTTCAATAATTGGGCTGGGATTCGACAGCCCCCACTCTGGGGCATTGAGTTGGTGTTTATGCTAATGGCTTGGGCAATTAGCCTCGGGATGCGCGCTATACAGGAAACATAAAGGATCTGAAACTGAAGCAACGGTGGAACGGATTACTAGTTTCTTTATTATTAAGCACTTTATTTTATGTAACAAGGTTTAATAGTAAATACATCATTGGTATATTATCAAGCATTTTGCAAAGTGCAAACATCCAACCGCTTGCTAATACTGATGATTTCACATCATAATAAACTACTTCAAGACATGGGTGATTTATATTTGCAGCAAACTGTTTGGAAGCATTAAAAGTGATCACAGAAGATCGCAGATGTCTACTGTATGACCAAAATTGCCTTAAAGGGGTGGTTCAGAATGTATTTTTAAGGCTTGGTTGTGTTTATGGGGTGCAAAGCAATGTGTGTTCATGC
>CAIGQQ010011051.1:0-14375 GCA_903798035.1 Danio albolineatus
CAGCTATACTCATCAACACATGTGTCTGGCATCTGAACACTCTGACCGTCATAAAGCAGACGGTACCAGCCGTTCCAGTTAACCTCACAGTCACACATAATTTCAGAGGAATACAGATTGTTGGTGGCTCTCCTACGGTCCTCCAGCACATTGTAAGTTTCGCAGGGGTCTGTTATACAAACATTAAAATAGAAATGTGTGAATGAAACTGTTTCAAATTAGACATTAATCTCCATAAATCACTCACCTGGTCCACTTTAAACATAAAGTTTACCCAAAACATGAAAACTGTCACCTTTTTCTCACCTTCAGGTTGCTCCAAACCCATTTAAGATTTAGGCCCAATCCCAATTGTACCCCTTAGCTCTTCCCCTTACACCTACTCCTTGTTTTGTGCGTTCACGTGAAGGGGAAGGGTTGTCCCAATTATTTTTATCTTGAAGGCGTAGGGCTAAGGGGAAGGGCTAAATACCCCTTGAAACAGAGTTTTCCAGAATCACACTCAAAACCAAGCGGTATGAAAATTATATGTTTTAATTCATTCATAACCGCGTTCATGTTTTACCGTCATGCTTTAAAAATCAATCAATCAATCAATCAATCAATCAATCAATCAATCAATCAATCAATCAATCAATCAATCAATAAAATGGATGGATGGATGGATAAATAAAACAAAACAAAACAAAGCAAAGCAAAGCAAAGCAAAGCAAAGCAAAGCAAAGCAAAGCAAAGCAAAACAAAACAAAACAAAACAAAACAAAACAAAACAAAATAAAAACCACTAAAGTTCACGATCTTTAATCCCTAAAATTCTGTGCAGCAGTCCCACAACAAACCGTCACCCGATGACACTCGAATACCCTGTCAGAAAAGTCTAGTGCTGTCTCATTTCTCATTTCAATTTTGAAGCCCTTCCCCTTCACACTCGGTTTCAAGGGCCAAGGGGAAGGGGAACAAAAAAAGAATTGGGATTGGGCCTTAAAGTCCACATGTAAAATGTTTATTTTGCTAGAACACATTGTTAATTTTAAGGTGAACAATTATTACGTGCATTAGTATTTTTAAATAAAGACTGGAGGTCAATGCACGTCTTATCACAATACAGTCATGATGCATTTAAGTCATCGGCTTCTTAAATCATCTATTGTTTGCAATTTGTCCAGTAAGTGACAGAAATACATTTTTTGGGTGGACTATCAAAAGTCTTTGTTTCTTTAACAGAACATAATAAAGGGGATATAACGTAAATAAAGAAGATCTAAACTGCTCAATGTTTCCAAATATACAAACTGAAATACCATAATAATTAAAAGACGGAGCACTGCATATGCAATGCGGAATGCTTATCTGAAAATATGATCTGACAGAATGACTGACAGGCCTGTAGACAGGACGCACACACACCTACACAGTACGCTATGTTGTTTTAAAGATTCAATTCCATGACGTAGAAGTACGCCCTATCAGTTATACACTACGTTATTGTGACATAATCAAAAATGTGCATATTCCAGTGGCAAAACATACTGTAGGGCATAGTTTCACAGTGAGTTCCCACACAGCGCATCAACAACAACTGTTCAAACTTTTAGCTTATTACTTATAGTAAATCCACTAGGTCACACTTTATTTTGATGGTCCGTTTGTTGAATTTAAGTTACATGTCAACTAATTCTCATTAGATTATAAGTAGACTGTTAGGTTGGGGTTTTGGTTGGGGTTAATGTAAGTTGACGTGCTTGCAAAGTTTCTTATAGTCAGTTAAATGTCTGTTGAATGTCAGTATCAGCAGATATTATTAGACAGTCTACTAATACTCAAACGGACCATCAAAATTAAGTGTTACCATCCACTATTTAAATAAATTGTCTTTAATGACTTAAAATGATAGCGAAAGGGTTAAATGGTTAAATATTTTCATTTTAAATAGACTAAACATCTGCAAAGCTTTAAATGCATTTACAGTGTTTTCTTAAATCTATGTTTATTTTTTCCACATTACAGCTTTTGCTCTCAAAACAATTAATACAGACAAAATATTACTTCAGCCATTGAATCCCAATTAAGAAATGCATTTTATCAATTATTAAAATTATTACATTTTTGTAGTGTCCATATTATTATTTATGATGCAGTCATTCTCAATTAACATCGTTTGCTTCTTCATTTTTTAACATTTTATTTAGTTTTTCTAAGAAGTTTAAAGCAGATTTACAGTATAACTAATATAAAGTTATGAATCATAAGATGATGAAGGAAAGAGTACCTGATGTTTGTCCATTAATGGTTTCACCTAAAAGAATAGCATAAGAACAGATTTCTTATTTTACAAGACTATATAGTAAGAGTTGAATATACACTGTAAAACCCAATACGTTCATGTAACTCAAACCATTCAAGAAAACTGATGCCATTTAAGTTTGAGTATTGTGAACTTAATCCATTTGAGTAAACGAAGCAATTCGAGCAGTAAAACCCAATAAGTGACGAGAACTCAAACCAACTAAGTACTATAAAACAGTGTTTCTCAACTGGTGGGTGGGTCGCGGGAACATTTTTAGTGGGTCGCGGAGTGTTTATTATTTACCGGACTTTACCAGACTTTTATTTTGAAATGCTCCTACCGGACTTTTATTTTGAAATGCGTATACCGGACTTTTATTTTGAAATGCGCAATTGTACTTTGTAATATTTGTATAATTTGATACATTTTGTCCAATGAAATCAATAAAAAAATTGTTTATTTGTAAATCTTGGTGATTTTCTTATGATTTATCTGTCAGTACTTCTGTATGTTAACAAATAAATACAAATTAATTCATTATAATTCCTAAAATTAAAATATAGTTCCTAAAAATTTGGGTCGCGACTTGATGACCATGTAAAAAGGTGGGTCCCATGGCCAAACCAGTTGAGAACCACTGCTATAAAACACAGTAAGTTAAGGCAACTCAAATTGTTTAAGGAAGCGGATTGCTACAAACCATTTAAGTTCAAAACCCTAATGGGTACTGTGAACTTTATCTATTTGAGTAAATAAAGAAATTTGAGAACAGTAAACCCAATAAGTGACGAGAACTCAAACCAACTAAGTACTATAAAACACAGTAAGTTAAGGCAACTCAAATTGTTTAAGGAAGCTGATTGCTACAAACCATTTAAGTTCAAAAACTAATCCTAATGAGTACTGTGAACTTAATCCATTTGAGTAAAAGAAGCAATTTGAGCACAGTAAAACTCAATAAATGAAGAGAACTCAAATCAACTGAGTAGTGTAAAACTCAATAAGTTAAAACAACTCAAACCGTTTGAGAAAACCGATTGCTACAAACCATTTGAGTTAAAAAAAACTTATCTATATGAGTACTGTGAACTTACTCCATTTAAGTTGAAGTAATGAGGTATTTAATTAACTGATTACCTTCAATACTGAGTTCAAAACTCCTTTCAAATGAGTAGTATTAACTTTTTTTTTGTATATTTTAAGTTAACTACAGTCATTTCATTTGATAAAGTTGATTGTTGGGTTTTACAGTGTATTTATGATGTGATATTAGAATATGTTTAACATAATTGGGTCACAAATGAGTATTCAGAGATGTAGAGAATGTAAAACACTCACCTAATAGCAGTATTAAAACACACAATGAGAATGAAAAGCTCATTGTGATAAACACACACCTCCTAAACCTGCACAAACACACAGACACATATATGCACATAAAATTAGGTTTAGTATTAAACAGAGTATTAAAAAGCAAATATAATACACCAAAGCTCCATAAGTATCGCATTCATTTACTAAAAGGCTGTCACAAAGCGATCTTAAACTGAGTGTATAGCATGTCTTCACCATTTAGAAATGCTACTTAAAATCCTTGGTTCACAATTCACACACACACAATAGCATTTCATGTATTACGATTGTATGATTTGTTTGCTGATTAACAAGAGCTAACAATAAACAATACATCTATTCCATTTCTAACTCTTAGTTAATACTAATGTCAACATTTACACACACATTGTCGTGATCAGTCAACATTTGAACACTTTTAGGATGGAAAATGTATCTGTTAAGCGTATTTAATGCAATGTGAGCTCACTGTAGTTTAAAATATGAATATTATATTTTTGCAAAATTGTATAATAAGTTTAAATGTATTTCTTAATACGATTTAAAAGATATTTATTAACCCACATTAACAAATGTTACTTTTATTAGTATGATTAACTGTTAATCAATGCATTAACTTAAAAAATGAGACTATATTGTAGTGTTTTGTCAAAAAAACTACTGTACAAACATAGTTTACATTTATCAAAGCCAGTTAATGAGTTGTAATTTAAAGAGATGTAATAAATAAAATGTGTTACCTGAGACAAAATGTATCTTCACTGTAAACTCCAGAACACGGTGATGCTTTAATCCACTTTGAGAATATAATGAGGAGTGAACTTCAGTGCTTAGCAATCTTAAGCACGACAGGGTTACGTGTGGGTGTAACTTTTCTAAAATGTGACGGCTTGACAGCTGTGACAATATACCCCACCTCCAACAATAACTCAAGTCATATTCACGTCACATAATGGCAGTGTTTCTTTCTACACCTGCTATTCTGAAATACATTTTTAACATTGAATAGATGAGCACTGATGAGCAACTACCACACAATCTAATGAATCTTAATTATGGGGACACTTGTTTTCACTAACATTATAGTCTATTAGTATATTTTACACACTTATGAGATTAATCCCACTGTTTATAATCCCGCTGTTTATAAGATTACAGATATTTTCAGCGGTGATGGAGAGTAGGAAAGTATCTTAACTTAAGGACATTTAATTTATTATCTGTACTTTTTCTTAGTATATTTATTCTGGGAAACTTTTGCCTCACTGTATTTCAAGTATAATATTGTACTTATTAATAAATGTATGTTTAATTTAGTACAAATATGTTAAATCTGAAATTGTAAGACAGGTTTTGATATGTGAATGAGCAGATTCTTTTCAGTTAATCTGTTAATCATTTCAATTGATTAGTCAGTCGGTCTTATTGAATCTGATTTCGAGTCAACAACCCAAATGATTCATTCAGTCATTCAAGTGGTCCACTCTTAGTTGGCGATTCACTGATTCAAATTATCTAGATCAGAGTCTTTAGTTGACGATCCACTCATTCTAATATTTGAATCTGAGTGAATCTTCAATTAACGAGTCACTGATTCAAATGACCAGGTCAGAGAGTGTCTCAATTTGATCATTCACTGATTCAAATGATTTGGTTAGAGTGAGTCTCCAATTAATGAATCATTGATTCAAATGATCTGGTCAGAGTGAGTCTCAATTTGTTGATTCGTTGATTTAAATAATTTAGCCAGAGCGAGTTTTAATTTGTTGATTCACTGATTCAAATGATCTGGATCAGAGTGAGTATCTAGTTGATGATCCATTCATTTTAATGTTTGATTTGGAGTGAATCTCCAATTAACGAATCACTGATTCAAATGATCAGGTCAGAGCGCGTCTCAATTTGTTGATTCACTCATTCAAATGATCAGGTCAGAGTGAGTCTCAATTTGTTGATTCACTGATTCAAATGATCTGGATCAGAGGGAGTCTCTAGTTGATGATCTACTCATTCTAATCTTTGATTTGGAGTGAATCTCCAATTAGTGAATCACTGATTCAAATGATTAGGTCAGAGTGAGTCTCTAGTTTACGATCCACTAATTCCAATGTTTGAATTTGGGTGAATCTCCAATTAACGAATCACTGATTCAAATGATTAGCTCAGAGTGAGTCTCAAATTGTTGATTCACTGATTCAAATGATTTGTTTAGAGTGAGTCTCCAATTAATGATTTATTGATTCAATTGATCAGGTCAGAGCGTGTCTCAATTTGTTGATTCACTGATTCAAATGATCAGGTCAGAGTGAGTCTCAATTTGTTGATTCACTGATTCAAATGATCTGGATCAGAGTGAGTCTCTAGTTGATGATCTACTCATTCTAATGTTTGATTTGGAGTGAATCTCCAATTAGTGAATCACTGATTCAAATGATTAGGTCAGAGTGAGTCTCTAGTTGACGATCAACTAATTCCAAAGTTTGAATTTGGGTGGATCTCCAATTAACGAATCACTGATTTAAATGATCAGCTCAGAGTGAGTCTCAAATTGTTGATTCACTGATTCAAATGATTTGGTTAGAGTGAGTCTCCAATTAACGATTTATTGATTCAAATGATCAGGTCAGAGTATGTCTCAATTTGTTGATTCACTGATTCAAATGGTCTTGATCAGAATGAGTCTCTAGTCGACAATCCACCAATTCTAATGTTTGATATGGAGTGAATCTCCAGTTAACGAATCACTGATTCAAAGATCAGGTCAGAGTGTGTCTCAAATTGTTGATTCACTGATTCAAATGATCAGGTCAGAGTGAGTCTCAATTTGTTGATTCATTGATTCAAATAGTTTGGCCAGAGTGACTATGACGTCTATACAATACAGTGGAATACTGCTAGTTTATTCAATTCAATTCAATTAACCTTTATTTCTCCAGCGCTTTTACGATGTAGATTGTGCCAAAGCAGCTTCACATAGAAGGTTATAGTAAATTGAAACAAGGTCAGTCCAGTTTTTAGTGTTGTAGTTCAGTTTAGTTCAGTTGGAGTTCAGTTTAGTTTAGTTTAGCATACAACCCTACCATATTTAGTCAAACATCGTTAAGTGTATTACTATTAAATAATTACTTATAAATACATTAGGGTTTACATTATTTATATATATATATATATATATATATATATATATATATATATATATATATATTCATTCATTGATTTTCTTGTCGGCTTAGTCCCTTTATTAATCTGGGGTCGCCACAACGGAATAAACCGCCAACTTATCCAGCATATGTTTTACGCAGCGGATGCCCTTCCAGCTGCAACTCATCTCTGGGAAACATCCATACACACTCATTCACTACGGACAATTTAGCCTACCCAATTCACCTGTACCACATGTCTTTGGACTTGTGGGAGAAACCGGAGCACCCGGAGGAAACCCACGCAACCACGGGGAGAACATGCAAACTCCACACAGAAATGCCAACTGACCCAGCCGAGGCTCGAACCAGCAACCTTCTTGCTGCGAGGCGAACGTGCTACTCACTACGCCACCGTGGCGCCATATACAGTATAAGAAAATCCTAAAATCTTTCACATTAGAATGTGACCTGTATAGTGTAGTAGTCTTTTCTATGTAAAAATAATAATGATAATGTTTTATTATCCAAAATATAATTGTGTAACAATGTTTCAAAAGAAATGTACAATAATCATTTGATGACATCACAGTTTAGCTCCAAAATATTCATTAATTATAATATTAATTGACTTTATATTTTACCCCATCCTTTAAACTGAGTTTTACTGAAGTAATGTGTTATTATGGTACCCATACTTTCACTAAAATGCTTGATTTGTGTACCTTATCCACCATCACACTACACACATTTCCAGAAATAAATTGTACATTTAAACCATTCATTCATTCATTTTCCTGTCGGCTTAGTCCCTTTATTAATCGGGGGACGCCACAGAGGAATGAACCACCAACTTATCCAGCATATGTTTTACGCAGCGGATGCCCTTCCAGCTGCAACCCATCACTGAGAAACATCCATACACATCCATTCACACACATACACTACAGACAATTTTAGCTCACCCAATTCACCTATACCACATGTCGTTGGACTTGTGGGGGAAACCGGAGCACCCGGAGGAAACCCACGGCAACACTTGGAGAACATCCAAACACCACACAGAAATGCCAACTGACCCAGCCAAGGCTTGAACCAGTGATCTTCTTGCTGTGAGGTGATATCGCTACCCACTGTGCCACCGCGTCACCCCATTTAAATCATATAAATTCAATATTTCCATACTGAGTTGAATGACATCCAGGCTGCTTTGTAGTTCAGTTTACAAAAGGTATACATGGACGGCAACCAAAAGCTAAAAATACTTTCATACAATATAATTATTTACTCCTAAATGATACATATTAGTACATTAAATTACATTTTACTACTGTAATAAAGTACAAAACTGTTTAGTGACTTAAGGTACCGCCCTAGTGACAGCTCCTGTTTTCTGAGACAGAGTTCACAACCCCAACCCAAACCCACACCCTGTGGCACTTTTGTTGTTTTATTTATTTAATTCATTCATTTATTTGACCATTTCTTGCTCATTTATTAATATGAATATATTCATTTTCATTACCATTTTGGAATTACTATAATAGATATAGGCCATATATTTATCTATAATAGTATATGATTATGAATTTTAGGTGGATCCGTGCCCTGTAGTCGTTTTGTGGCCCTGCCCGTAATATAGAAAACATTATGACGTGCATTGTGTGTGTGTGTGTACGTGTGTTGTGATATTTTAGTGTAGGCCTAAATGCAGCATTTTATTTCAGGCCCATATTGGCAGCTTTGACTGGCAGAACCGGCTGTCAATCAGGGCGGATCAAAGCCTTCATGAGCCTCGCCCGCGTGAACAATCCAACAATAACAATCCGCTAACGTTTCTGATGATCTGAGCGATGGCTCAACCTCACCCTATTTTCCCTTGAATAAATGACAGCTTCAACCAGCACAGCAGCATTCTTCAGATCATTCAGAAATTAGAGCACATTGTCACTCACTCATCTGACGCAAATACAGTATCAGGATCATCACCATGGGAATATTAAACAATTGCACATGTAGTGTCGAAATATCATTATCCTGTTAATCTCTTTAATAACTATTCTTATGAATATACTCTGTTCTTTTATTTCAATGAGCTTATTTGTTTTCCATAAGGTTCATTTGATTTCATTCATTTTCTTTTCAGCTTAGTCCCTTTATTAATCTGATGTCGTCACAGCGGAATGAACCACCAATTTATCCAGCATTTGTTTTACGCATCGGATGCCCTTCCGGCTGCAACCCATCTCTGGGAAACATCCATAGACACTTACTCACACTCATACACTACGGAAAATTTAGCTTACCCAATTCACCTATACCACATGACTTTGGACTTGTGGGGGAAACCGGAGCACCCGGAGGAAACCCTAAAAACCACGGTGAGAACATGCAAACTCCACACAGAAATGCCAACTGACCCAGCCGAGGCTCGAACCAGCGACCTTCTTGCTGTGAGGCGAATGTGCTACTCACTTCGCCACCATTTTTACATGTGTATATAATACATTTTCTGATGGATTAGCTTAATTTCGATAGGTGTAGTTTCTACTTGCACACAAACACACACACATTCAAAGACTTCCCATAACTGTTATGATGTTTCTACTGTACAGACTGTACGGTATATTCTCTCTCCCTACCCCAACCCCACGCCTAAACCCAACCCTAACAGGAAGCAATCTGCATTTTTACATTTTCAACAATACATTCTGTTCATTCTGTCTGATTTATGAGTTTGTTTTCCTCATGCGGAACAAAAAATATACACTAACCGGCCACTTTATTAGGTACACCTTACTAGTACAGGTTTGGACCACTTTTGCCTTCAGAACTGCCTTAATCCTTCGTGGCATAGATTCAATGGGGTACTGGAATTATTCCTCAGAGATTTTGTAGCCTGAGTTTCCTGTTCTTAGCTGACAGGAGCGGCACCCGGTGTGGTCTTCTGCTGCTGTAGCCCATCCGCCTCAAGGTTGGCCGTGTTGTGCGTTCAGAGATGCTCTTCTGCAGACCTCGGTTGTATCGAGTGGTTATTTGAGTTACTGTTGCCTTTCTATCAGCTGGAACCAGTCTGGCCATTCTCCTCTGACCTCTGGTATCAACAAGGCATTTGCGCCCACAGAACTGCCGCTCACTGGATGTTTTCTTTGTTTCGGACCATTCTCTGTAAACCCTAGAGATGGTTGTGCGTGAAAATCCCAGTAGATCAGCAGTTTCTGAAATACTCAGACCAGCCCGTCTGGCACCAACAACCATTCCACGTTCAAATTCACTTAATCCCCTTTCTTCCTCATTCTGATGCTCGCTGTGAACTGCAGCAGATCATCGTAACCATATCTTTGTGCCTAAATGCATTGAGTTGCTGCAATACGATTGGCTGATAAGAAATTTGCGTTAACGAGCAGCTAGACGGGTGTACCTAATAAAGTGGCCAGTGAGTGTATGTCCCCACAAGGTAAAGATTTACTTGTTTTGCTATACTTCACAACATAGAGAATACAAGGCAGACACACACACATACATTTAAAGCTGTCTTTATGGAGACTTCCCATACCTGTAGATGCATTTTCTCTCCACTCTTAAACCCAACACTCACAGCAAACAATCCGCATTTTTACATTTTCAAAATAGTTCATCCTGTCTGATTTATAAGTTCTTTTTTTCTCTTGGGTACTAAAATGTCCATACAAGGTCAAGATTTACTGGTATTGCTATACTCAAAGTATGTCTAGTAAACTAAAACTGCTTCAGTCCAGTTTATCACACACACACGCCACCAGGTGCAGCTAGATAAAGTCAGCAGCTCCATCTTGTGGTTATGACGTTCAGATGATACAGCTCAGCCAGGCAGAGGTCAATAAACATGTGCGAGCATGTACAAATAATTATAATCCATAGGTTAGTTTCTTCTTTATCTCGGAAAAAAGTATGCATTTCATATTTGGTCTGCAATAAATTATTATCACATTGGTTAATAAAAGCTGATGATATAATAGCAGTGAACTTGTTTAAGGGTGGTAGTTTCTCACATACTGTTCTCTATTATAGTAATTCAGCATGCCTGAAAACTATGTGATTCAGATATGCTTATATGATGTATACAGTTAAATCGCAGTGCCTTTTTACGTGGTGTATTTTTTTCTACTCTCTGTTTGCACTCTAAACATAATAAATAGGTATGTTATTTTATATTGGCGCATAATGTAATTATAAATAAGTTATTAATATTTGATCTTATTAACTACTTAATTTAACAATTTTCCTACTTAGTCAACTTTAACATTCTACATTCCCTTTATTCTGGGGTGAAAAAGAGGACATTTAATAAAAATATGTAATACTAACAGTAAAGCACAGAGGTCAAACAGTGTCACGTGATGTTACTGTAAACACTACTGCTCAGATTTGACTTCATACCAAGCTTTTAATTAAAAATTAGGCATAAAATCATATTCAAAAACAGGACATTTTCTAATATAGTATAATATTAAATGATAACGTCACTGGAAGATATATATATATATATATTTATGATAGACATTATCATTAGATACATATAGAAATTTTGCCACAAATCAGAAAATAAATTAAAATGACTTAAGATGAGAATTATAGTAAATATATAGTTCAAATAATCCTATATGTTTAAATAAGCAAGAAGATTCACAAGTGAAATCAGCAAAATGACTAATGAGCCACACAGGCCTGACGCTCTGGACACTTGCACTTTTTCTGCTGTCTGTACGTCTGTGAAAGAGGAAGCGATGTAGAGTTCAGTGCATGATAAAACTCATTTTAGCAACTTAATGTTGATTGAAATAATAAATACTGTCTACCTGAGCTGCGTTCAGACCACACAAGAGGCCCCAGAGATAGTGAAGCACCATCATGGATGTCCAGAGCCCTGCGCTCTCTCCGCTGCTCAGAGCAAGGCTAAAGATCCAAAATGGAAACAGTTGATTTGATTTTTACACAGTTTACAGCATAATTTTAATGCACAGTCACTTCTGATTAACTCTAGAGGGTGCTGTTATGCCAAAATAAGATTAACAATTTTAGTACTGTACTGTACTGTACAGAGTGTGTTCTCTCTCCCTACTCATAAACCCAACCCTCACAGGAAACAATCAGCATTTTTACATTTTCAAAATAGTTCATTCTGTCTGATTTATGAGTTGTTTTCCTCATGGGGACCTCTTGTGTCCCCACAAGGTCAACATTTACTGGTATGACTGCTTTCACCACCATTTTAGACAGTGAAATCGAGGTTGCGGTGGAAAGATACCTGGAAGCATGGCCTGAGTCACACAGGAATGTTGTGTACCTGGCTGTATGTCTTATCAGCGAAGAGAAAGTGACACATATTTATACTTTCACCGCCTTCCGACTGACCCGAAGGTCCGTTCTGAATGAATAGTTGAAATAGAAAGGGATATCAGATCTAATTTTCAGTTAAGTTAAGGGAAATGGTACTAGTTAGCTAATGTTATTTTTTCCCAAACACACGTTTTAGATGCCGTTTATCAAACTCAAGTTAATGAACTGCTTCTTTCACTATATTAGACTCGTCATGATACAACATTCCGGTTCTGAAATGTAAACGTTTCTCGTTAACATTTAAGGCACTGTTGATGGCATTCTTAGACATTTGCCATTGTGTTCACCAGTGCTCAACAGAAATTGACAGAAACTGTGATTGGCTGTGAAGGTCATCAGTTCACCGCACTTGTGGCACTTCACTGATGTTTACCGAGTGCAAACACAGACGAGCGGTCCGCTTGATGAGTCGACTGATCTTCACGGCTTTAAATGCTCCAGTGTCCGTCTATCTGTGTTTGCAATCTGTGAAGAGTGGTTAAATGATGACCTTCATGGCCAATTACAGTCATTTCTGTTAAGCACTGGTGAATACTGTGGCAAATCAGTGCTGCTTATGAACGCGCTCAGCGGCGCTTAAATGTTTGCGGGAAATGGACGTTTTTAAAACTTCAGTATCAGGACAACACTATTACAGACAACACAGGGGTGTGCTACAGAGGACTGCAGTTTTTTTTATCTCTTACTGGGTTACGTAGACTGAAGCAGGGAAGCCCCCACGGTGTTTACCTGCTGCTGAACTGAAGTTTAGGAGGACACTTCAGCGTATCACTCTTAAAGTGACGTTGTTTGATGCCTAATATGCTTTTAATTGTTTAAATTAAACTCAACAGAATGATATTAAAGTGATATTAAAGTGATGTTTACACCATTTCTGCATTTTGAAATCGCAGCAACAGCTGGAGGTTTCTGTTCACAGTACTGATCCTATACTTCCGGATTTCTTCCCACCGCAGCCTCACTTTCATGTTTTAAAATGGCACCTGCGTGAAATAAGCGTATTGCTGTACTCCACAATGTAGGGCAAACAAGGCATGTGTACACTAGGGTTGGGCGATGTCAACCAATTTGGCATCATACGATGTCTAATGTGAAACATCGCGATGGATGATGGCATCGTCATCATAGTCGGCGGTGAATTAATTATTTATGAATAATTAATTAATTCGTAACTAATTAATTATTTGTAGTCTACTCTGAAACGGATAATTTTCGTTCTAAAAGACCCTATTAAAACAAAGATGTGTTAGTGTAAACGGGGCCTAAGTGTATTTTTCGCGAGCACGTTGCTCCTGCGACAGGGGCGGGGCGAAGGATCGCGATGCTGGTGTAGTATCGTGATGTCTATCAACCATCGGCGATGGACGATGACATCGTCTATCGACCCAACCCTAGTGTACGCACATAAACAACATGTAACATTACTTCCGAGGGGTCTAAAAACAGTGCAATACTTTTATTGTGCACACCTAACCCAACCCAACCCCTAACCCTACCCCTCACAGTAACATCACCAGCTCCATTGAGTGCGTTGTGTCTGACATTGCATGTCTGAGAGTGCTGTCTCAGCTTGCAAATCCAACTCTTCATCCAGATTATACTGGCATTATTTTAAGGCACAGTGATGTCTGACTAACACTAGATGGTGCTGTTATGCCAAAACAAGATTAACAATATCTGTGCTCTCAGGCTTCTTATAAAATCTAAGACTTTTTAAGACCCTTTTAAGACCATTATGAATTGAATTTTAGACGTGTACAGGGCTAAACACAGGATTTTTTTTCTAATAGCTCAGTTACTTCTGTAAATAGTTTTTGTAATAATGGAAGATCATGTAAAGGGATGTTTTGCTTAAGTTTTCTTTCCATATAGGATTTTTTTTAGAAGATTTAGCTGTAAAAATGTCTAACAGTTGTTGTGAATTGTAACTCTTTGCAATAAAATCTTAAATATATATTTTTAAAAGCTTTCTGATGGATTATTGGTCATTGGATGTCAGCCAAATGGGTAGCTTTACTTACATAGGAAAATTAAGATCTTTTAAAATAATTTTATATCTACAACACTATCTTTGAGCGCATTTAAAGACGTTTTAAGACCCCGCGGACAGCTAATTTCAGTTATATTTCACTTATTAGTGACAAAACAAAAAATCAATTATGAGGTCAGAACTCACCGTTGAGCATTGTTCGCTGGACAGAAGGCAAAGGTGAACA
>CAIGQQ010011070.1:0-13392 GCA_903798035.1 Danio albolineatus
CAAATTTCAGCACTTGTATGTGTTCATTTCAGTTTTAGCTATTTTAATATTTCCACTTAAATATATTATTTAAGTTATTTTGCCAAATTAAGCAACATTTCAGCAGTTCAGAGAGAGGGAGGAGTCTCAGGTAGGTCTCGAGAACTCTGATATTGAAGGTAAGGTATTGAAAAAAAGGGGAATGACTAAGGTAAGACAGGAAGACTATCTATGCGTGTTTGGATGCATCTGACTGGTTGTTTAGTGTTTGATGATGTGGGACCAACCGTGGTCAATCATAAGCATGTGATCTTCTCGAAATTTGTTTATAAAACTTTTTTTGGGTTCAAATTATAATCTTTTTTTTTATTTAGATAAAAATAAACTTTATTTTAATAAAAAGGTATAGATTTAGATTTAGTTAACAATAATGGCCTTGATACTGCATATCTCGTCCTTTTTCAGAAATCCATGTTAATACTTTATTCTCTATAGCCACTGCACTGGAAAAAAAATTCTGCAAAATTGCTGCATACAATTTTTTTGGGTTGAATTTGAAGAAACAAATATTTTTTTTTTCTAATGTTTGTTTAAATTCAGCCCAAATAATTTTTTTACAACCACTTAACTTTATAAATAATTAGTAAAACCAAGGAATCATCTCTGATTTTTTTTCAGTGTATTTAAACTAAAGGAATACTATAGTAAAGATAGTATAATAATAACTACTATTTAAACCAGGGGTGATCAACCGTGCTCCTGAAGATCGACCGTCCTGTAGATTTCAGTTGCAACCCATATCAAACACACCTGCCTGTAATTATTTAGTGCTGTTCAGGTCCTAATTAATTGGTTCAGGTGTGTTTGATCAGGATAGGAGCTGAACGCAGCAGGAAGGTCGATCTTCAGGAGCAGGGTTGAGTAGCCCTGATTTAAACTGTGAATTTTACATAAAACCCCCAAAATATGCCTACCCAGTCTACTGTATATATTTCCTATGTAAACCTTTTCGAGATTTTTCCAGCTTAGGCCATTATATCTGCATGTCTTAGTGCTTAAAACTCAGCTGCGACTTATTTTTCAACATGTTCCCCATGCTTAACCAAATTGAAATGCATTATATCACATTTCCTGAGTAAAAGTCAGCCTTGTGGTCTTGTTCACCACGTTTGAGAGTGATTCAGACGTCGTAGGCTGAGCAGAATCACGGACAGTGGGGGGATAAGTGGGAAACCGCACAAGAAGCTGGTAATCATACGAAAGGTAGCTGTCACCGAAATGTTGAAAACCATAATAACTATCATCTTGTATCTGTCATCTGCTTTGTGAGAGACTCTATGGCATTGCAAATGGTGATGTAATATTAGGCCAGGTGTTCCCACAGCTGCACCCACTGGAGAGCACACAAGACTTCTGGAAAGTGCAAGCAACTTAAATCACAACAGGACTCTTTCTGGATGCTTACTTATAATGATTTAAGAACAGCAGTCGCTCAAATCGTCCACTTCCAGCAGCTTTAAACGGCTCTGATGTGCAGTTACACTCAGCCTGATGAGATTCTGCCAAAAGTGGATTTATCTCGAATTAACCTCTGCGGAGGCAACATTTCTATGGAGAGCTGCTATGGTATTTTTTAGTAAAGCAACACCTGGCAAAGGCAAGCAGAATTTCCGAACGCATCAGATACATAGTTAATCTGATTTAATGCGGTTGAGTCGGCAACAGGAGTGAATCGAACTCGGGATTTGTGTGGGGGTGATCCGAGGATTTTTTTTCCACAATGCGACACGATGTGAGTGTGAATTTGTCAGCTCTTGTTTTGTCATGCTAATCTCACATTCAGGTGGTTCAATAGCAACATGAGTTATTTTTAAGAAAACCAATCCGCGCTGAAGCGAAAACGGCTCATTGAATCGTTGTGATCTTAGCGTCTATCTCATTACATCCATGTCAAGAATGTTCTGGGTTCAATACAAGTTAAGCTCCATCAACACAATTTGTGGCGTGATGTCAATTGAGACAGAAAAAAAATGGGAAAGCTAATTAAAACTACCACCAGGGGGTCAATTACGACAGTTGCATCAGGCGATTGTAAACAGCTAAGAGATGGATTAAAAATCGAGTAATGCAAAGCTTGTATGTGTTTTGTTAAAACAACTGAATAGTAAAAGTGAGCATCAAATTTACATAACAGCCTCATAGGGGCGCTCATGAGACACATGCCTTGTCCCAAATGACTCACACCGGACTTGTGAACTTCCCCAGAGCCTGAACTTTGATGACGTCATGCATTTCAGACTTTTGGGGCCTAGACAAAAACCCTAGGTCTCACTGGAGGTGTATTTTGGGACAGACGCATTCATTTATTCATTTTCTTTCCGGCTTAGTCCCTTTATTAATCAGGAGTCGCCACAGGGGAATGAACTGCCAACCTATCCAGCACGTTTTATGCAGTGGATGCCCTTCCAGCCACAAGCCAACTCTTGGAAACATCCATACACTCTTACATTTACACACATACACTACAGCCAATTTAGCTTATTCAACTGACCTATAGAGCATATCTTTGGACTGTGGAGGAAACCCAGGCAAACATAGGGGGAACATGCAAACTCCACAAAGAAATGTCAACTGACCCAGCCGAGGCTCGAACCCACTGCATCACCATGTCGCCCAGACTCAATTATATAACAATTGACAAAAATGACAATTGGTGTGTGACACATTTATTTGCATTATTTGCAGGTCGGCAAATTTGTTTATCTTATGCTTTATTTGACTAATGTTTTGTCTATTTGCTGCAATGATATAACCATATGTTTATGACACGATTAAACCTTATAAATGGTAAAATTTATTGCTGGTCATTTAGGATGTTACAAACTGTATATCAAATAATGATAAAAACATATGGAAGTTATGCAAACCAGCCTCGCAAATTGAAGTATTAAAAATGAAGTACCTCAGGTGTTCTGTGGTAGTTTCGCATCTTTTGTGTTGGGAAAAATGGTAAGGAAAATAATGTGTTGTTTTTATTTCACTACTACACTGAATGTGATCACAAAATTCCCTGTCTGATTACATTTACTGCATGAGATTTACTGTAGAGGTCTGAGGACCCGACCAGATTTCTTGCGCCGCTGGAATACATTTTCGAATAAAATGCGGCAGCGGTCGGTAACTCTGGTGTTACTTGAATGGGAGTGGGCGGTCTAACAATATAGAGCTCCCGAGTACCGACGTTATTTCGGAAGAGCATATCCATGATTTCCCTTATTCTTATTGAGTACCGGTACAGCCAGTGCTCACGACTGAACGCATGCTTTCTGCATGCTTTTTTTTTTTTGTGTGTGTGTGTCTGTGCGTTCATCATCTGCATAACGGTCCTCAGAGCAGGCTTTACCAACATAGGAGAGCAAAGTGAAGATGCGCTGTCCTTCAGCTTGCATCAGAAAATGGTCAGTTTACTGTTAGTAAACCCACATCAGGCAAGTCTGATGTATGGGAGTCTTTTTCTTGCATCATATATGTGAATGAAAAAAAAATAATTCCCTTTGCACAATGTGAGGTAACACTTTATTTTGATGGTCCATTGAAGTATTAGTAGACTGTCTACGTAATATCTGTTGATACTGACATTCAACAGACATTTAACTGACTATAAGAAACTTTGCAAGTACATGTCAACTTACACTAACCCTAACCCGAACTCCAACCTAACGAGAACCTAATGAGAATTAGTTGCAATGTAACTTAAATTCAGCAAACGAACCATCAAAGTAAAGTGTGACCCAATCTGATAATACCTCAAAGTTTTACCCTTTAGCAGTCACAAGACTGGAACCTCAGGTTTGAAGCAGCACTCGTGTCATCACCAAGGGGCAAACAAAACTGACATTTTGCCTACAACCCTTGCACAACCTACAGTTTTATCTGTTTATCTCTCCTTTGGTAGTAGCCAATGTAAACGTAAGATTTTGGAAATCAGATCTAAATTTAGCAGGAACGGTTGGGTTGGGTAGAAAACGGGGTGGGTCGGGCAGCAGGTGAACAAAGGCTGAATATATGCAGGAGCGGTCAGGTGACGAATAAAACCTTGTTTGAGTAGGACTTAAAAATTAATCCCGCGCAGATCTCTTATTCACTGGTCAGGTGCACTAATAGCAAACTGAGGACATCTGCTGGTTATAAAGGGGTAATGTCAAAAGAATAGCTGAAATAAAAAAATAAACAGATCATAATCATTCACCAGGGTGAATGCAAATATATGTCATCACATTTTTTGTTATTGTTATCATGCTTTATGTGAATGGGCCTCAATATTTGTTTGCCCATAAGTATTGTGAACTCCTCCTGTCTGTTGTCTGATTAATCTTTCACATAAACATCTGGGCTATAAGTTTTGTGAAACCTGAAGCAATGCAGACTTTGCTGAAGGTCACATCAAGGGTGCAACAGGAGCACACTTCAGAGCTTAAAAAATGACAAATGGGACACTCTATGTACACTTATTGAGCATGCACATTTTAAGACCACAAGAGCAAAAGTCCACATGATGTGTGCCATTTGGCTAAGGGCCACTACTGTATATACTGTAATCTTATGGACTTTTCAAGAGCACACAAGATCATGGCTGCATCCATATTATGCACACTCCATTACTTCATAGAAGGTGAAATCAATTTTAAAAAGAGTAGCATGTCTAAACTCAAAAGGTTTATATAATAGTGGGCTAAAATGCCTGCTATTGTTGGTGATGTTTGGAAGTGTGATCACATGGATTGTTGTATGGATTTTATCTTATTTTGCTATCTCAATAGTCCACAAGAGAAAATTTGTGAAAAGCTGTGAAGACAGTAGCTCACATGACAATCTTTCTGTTCAAATATGCCAACACGCTTACTTTCAAGTAAGCATAACACTATATTTAAGATGAGCAGGATGTCTGAATTTATAGTATTCATCCAAATAGAAGCAAAAGGTATACCTGGATGACCTATATACAGTATTCTAGAGAGATTCTGAAGTACACATCTGATGGACACTATATTATCCCATGAGATACAGGGAAGGCTTTAAAGTGGTAAAAGTAATAGGTCATGTGCAGACCTTCTGTATAGCCATACCAAGACTGAGTTCAAACCTCGATACCATCAAGACCATAGGTCAAGACCAGCCCATACAAAACCAATACCATTGCAGGAGAATTAGGGTGCCTTCACACATTATTCAATGATTTGAATTGCAGTAGAATTAATTTTCTCTTTTGATGTGGTTCACTTGGGCGAGTATGCACCAAAAGGGGACGAAACAAGTGTACCAAGACTGCTTGAAGAGATACACTTTGAAATGATCACGGAAACAGTTTTTTTGAGGTAAGAACATGATCCAAACTTAAACACACCCAACAGTTATACTGTGCATTTTTTTTTAAAACCAATTCTTACTTTTTCCCCACTCTTTGTTGTCTGAATAATCTTTCACATGACATCTGGGCTGTAAGTTTTCTGAAAGCGCATCGATGGATTTGCTCTTCAGTGTTTGGACTCTCAGTAGTGAATATTAAACCACACTGAACTGAACTGAACTTCAACACTGAAAACTGGACTGACACTGTTTCAAATTACTACAACCTTTTATGTGAAGCTGCTTTAATCTACATTGTAAAATGGCTATACAAATAAAGGTTAATTGAATCGAATTTGTTTACTTTTGGGAGTTTCATAGGCATATTCTCATGCCTTCATTTAGCAATAGAAACACAATTTCGGAAATATGTTCAGTGATACTACTTACCGAGTGATGTAGAATTTGTCACAAAACTGCATTTTGGTTCATTTTATCTGGTTCAGACCAGCGTAGTCAGAGAGTTGGAACTAAAATGGCAGAAAAATGCTACAATGTATGGTTATTTGGACCAAATGAACCAAAAGCCAGGTTTAAAAGCACCCTTAGTAAAGGATAAAATCGCTGGTATCAAATGAATGGATGACATTTGTGAATATTTGTTGATTGACACCGCTGAAAAGTGTTACATTCTGCTTCTTGATATTTGTGTGTGTGTCTAAATCAGTGATGAGATTCAGAAGCACATTGTGTAGAGAGAGTTTAAACTTTGTTATTGGGACCAGGGGTGCACAACTGTCCTGCAGAGATCAGCTCAATCCTTAATCAAACACATCTGAAAAACTATAACCTATACTGTATTTTCAGGATCGCTTGAAAATTACAGGCAGATGTGTTTGATTACAGATGAAGTTAAACCCTGAAAAATAGTAGCCCTGCAGATGCAGAGTTCACCGTTAACCCTTGCTGTAGATTATGCAGTAAATAACTCTAAAATAGCCAGTGTTTTGCTGTAATAAACGGAAACAGTATTTTACTGTAAAATGAGCAGTATTTGTTTGAAATTGTGTAGTGCAAAGAATAAATGACAGTAATTTACTTTATGTACCCATTACAGGTAGCAACTATGACAGTAAATGGCAAATCACTGTTCAACAATTACTGTCCCATCTACTCTGATGCTTTATGTTGCTATTTATAGAGAACTGCATTTATCTTAAGGCAGAAAACAATGATTTAGGCATTAACACACACATACACGGGCTATCTGTCTTATTCAGCTATCTGTCTTATTCAGATCAGCTAAATCCTCAATCACACACATCTGAAAAAAACTATAACGTATGTTTTCAAGATCGCTTGAAAATTACAGGCATGTGTGTTTGATTACAGATGGAGTTAAACTCTGGAGGATAGTTGCCTCTCAGATCCAGAGTTACACACCCATGGTCAAAATAACATAGTTAAAACCATTCTGCTTACACATTATCTGCTATAATCTGTAAAAAATAAAATAAAATAAATTGAAAAAATCCACAATTAAATGACAGATTTACGTTTTGATTGAGATCAGAGATCAAATCACATTTTAATAACAAATTTGTTTAAAAGAAACAATTGCAAAAGCCAGATAAATACTTGTCTAAAAACTCAAGGGCCAGCTGTCCAAATGAATGTGACACCACCATCATTAACTAAAGCTAAACTACTGTAAATTTCTTATAAGTATATTTAGTAAGATTTTGAGAGTATATTGTTGTTATTGCTTTAGTAATGAGGCAGCGCAGTGGGTAGCGCTGTCATCTCAAAGCAAGAAGGTTGCTGGTTCGAGCCCGGCTGGTTTGGTTTTTGCCAAAGTCCAAAGACATGCTCTATTGTCTATTGGTGAAAGAGGATAAGCAAAAATTTTCCGTAGTGTACAGTATGTGTGTGAATGAGAGTGAATGGGTGTTTCAGAGTGATGGGTTGCAGCTGGAAGGGCATCCGCTGCATAAACATATGCTGGATAAGTTGGTGGTTCATTCCGCTGTGTTCCTTTCATACTACATATGTTCCAAATACATAGAACGTACTGTACTTAACTTACTGAGTAGTTAAAAACAAGTCTATCCTGAGAAAGGATGTAATTTCAGGATAGAGATTTTTGAACAGAGCCACAGAGTGTTTTATTTTTATTTTTTTACTTAAACCTTTTGTTTTAATAACACTGAAGGACATGTAAAAAAAATGACTTTCTGTCTCATTGATTTTATGCCACACATGTTGTCAATACAGCTTCACTTGAAGTCTAACTTGTGATTTTTATTCACATTTTGGATATGCGCATAAACAAACGGTTGATGGAAACGCCATGATGCGGATAAATATTGAAAATGCACATAAAAAATCTATGCGCATAACTGGGATAAACTTTTTATTCGATAAGAAAAGATGCTCATAAAGTGCGATAGAAACATTTTTACCGCATAAATTCCAGTATGCGCATTTAAAAAAGGTCATGTGATTTTGTTATAAGAGATCATGCGATGATCAAAATGTGTGTGAATGGACAAACCAGCAGGCTGAGCACATCGTAAAACATCCGAATTGTTGTTTTGGTCATTCTAAAATGCCTTGCCGTTTAAGTAGTTGTGTTAGTATATTATTAATGACCTCCAGAATCAAGAGCGTCTGTGCTCTGCGTCTGACACCTTCAAACGCCACCACGCGTTCACTGAGTGTCAGGATTGCCTTCAGAGGCACAAGTCATTTATTTTGTCAAATAAGTTTTATTTGGTCCTTGAACAGACTTACAATAATCACAAATTCCAGGATTAGTTTTCTGATATGCATAAACCTATAAAAACACACAAAAACAAAATAAACCAAAAACAGACACCCTAGGCCCAGCCTGTAAGTATACAATACAGTGAGAATCAAAACAACTTTTTAGTTACACTACATTGGTTTGGGGAAAATAATTCCCCATGAAGTGACAGAAGAAAGGGCCCCAAATCTTCTGAAATTGTCCAATGTTACCTTTTAAGAGATATCTGGTTCGTTCCAAGTGCAGAGTAGATATCAATTCTTCAAACCATAGTTTAGCAGTTGGAGGATTAACATTTTTCCAGTACAATAATAACAGCTTTTTGGCTGTTATCAAACCATGTGCAAGGAATTTCTGTTGTGCACTGTTCAATGAATATGTATAATCAGAATGCCCTAATATAATAAGCACTGGGTCAGGATCTACGTGTTGATCAAGGACGTCTGAAAGCACTTTAAAAACCTCATTCCAGAATCCCTGTATTTTATGACAGAATACAAAACTATGAGCTAAATCAGCTTCTTCTGATTTGCACTTATCACATATGGGAGACGTATTGGGGAAAATCCTGTGTAATTTCTTTTTGGAGTAATGTAGCCTATGTAGGATCTTGAACTGGATGAGGCATAATCTAGTATTGATTGATTGTTTATCAATATCCTCTAAGCTATTCTGCCAAATCTCTTCTGAAATTTCGATGCCAATCTCTCGTTCCCATTCTTCTCTGATCATCTTTGTATCGGGGGCAGTAGCTGCAAATAACCTTTCATAAATTAGAGATAATTGATGTTTGTGTCCTCTAAACTGTGTGAGACAGTCATCAGCGATTGAGGGTGGGACCTCCTCTAGGGAAACTTTATGTGTACGCAGGTAATTTCTTATTTGTAAAAATCTGAAAAATTTTTTTTTTGGAAGGTTATATTTCTGTTGTAATTGAGTAAAGGAACCTAAAACCCCATCCATATAGAGGTCCTTAACTGTGCATATACCCAATTCCTTCCATTGATTGAAGGTTGTATCCAATTTTGAAGGAAGAAATGATGGATTATTTGCAATTGGGATTAAGAGAGAAAGTGATTTTATTTTAAGATATTCTCTTATCTGTCTCCAAATGCGTAACTGATTCTTTATAACAATACTACTAACTACTGTTTGGTCTAATATAACTGGAGATAATAACATTGCTCCAAGATCGTAAGGATGGCAGTAATCTCGCTCTATCTGAAGCCAGTCTGGGGCAGTAGCTGACTGTTCCAACCATAGTGTAAAAATTTGTATGTGTGAAGCCCAGTAGTAGAGACGAAAATCTGGAAAGGCTAAACCCCCCTCCTATTTGGGTTTGCAAAGATGAATTTTTTTAATTCTGTGACCTTTGTAGTTCCACAAGAATGGAAGAATAATCGAGTCCAAGTGCTTAAAGAAGGACTTGGGTAGTAGTATTGGAATATTACGAAATAAATATAATATTTAAGGAAGAAAAATCATTTTTATCGCATTTATTCTGCCAATTAGAGAGATTGGGAGAGTCTTCAAGTAGTCTATACAATTCTTTAGTTTAGACAATAAGGGGTCGAAATTAGCTTTGAGGAGCAAAGAGTATTTACAGGTAACTACAATTCCAAGGTATACAATTTTTTTCTGTGGAAACCTTAAATGGAGATGTACGTAGTATAGACAGATCTCTCAAACCAATGGGCATGAGTTCGCTTTTTTCAAAATTAACTTTAAAGCCAGAAAATGTCCCGAAAGTATTAATAATCTTGAGTACAGCAGGAAGGCTAACTTGTGGTTGGGTGATGTAAAGCAAAATATCATCTGCATACAATGATATTTTATTAATGGTATTTGAAGTATGAAAGCCATGTATGCAAGAATTGGATCGAATGGCTTCTGCAAGGGGCTCAACCGTTAATGCGAACAAAAGAGGCGAGAGAGGACAACCCTGTCTGGTTCCTCTTTTAAGATAAAAAGAGTCTGAAATTGTTCTATTTGTTAAAACACGTGCTAATGGACTACTGTACAAATTTTTTATCCAAGTTATAAACTCATCTCCCAAATCAAATTTCTCAAGGACAGCAAACAAGTAACCCCACTCCACTCGGTCAAACGCCTTTTCGGCATCTAGTGATATTACAATTAAATTGTCTCGGGTTGCCTAAGGGTGATAAATTATGTTAAATAGTCTTCTTATATTATGGATGGTGCTTCTTTCTGGAATAAATCCATTCTGATCTACGTTAACCAATTTATTGATTAATTTACAGAGTCTATTAGCAAGCGTTTTAGACAATATTTTTTGATCAACATTGAGAAGAGAGATAGGTCTGTACGCTTCAACTTCTTCAGACTTTTTACCTTTTTTAGGAATTACTGTAATAATAGCCTCCGAAAAAGTTGGAGGTAGTCCAGTTTTTAACGCTTGTTGAAAAGTTTTAAGCAGATATGGAGTAAGTATGTGGCTGAATTTTTTATATACTTCCGCAGGCAGTCCATCAGGACCAGGCGTTTTACCGCTTTTTAAAGTATTTATTGTGATCTTTAATTCCTCTAAAGTAATGTCTTTATTAAGAGATACCCGATCTTCTAAAGATAACTTGGGTAGATTACATTTATGTAGAAATGAGTCCATTGTTTGTGAGTCCAACTCAGTGTCTGAGGAATATAATTTTGAGTAGAATTCCTTAAAACATTCATTTATCTCTTTATTTGCAATACAGTGAGTCCCATGTTTAGTTTTTATTTTATGGATTGTTCTTTCACTATTTATTTTGCGCAACTGTCTAGCTAATAATTTATGGGGTTTTTCTCCAAATTCAAAAAATTTTTGTTTCACATAATGAAAAGTTCTATTAATTTTAGCAGAGACTATATTATTGTATTCGTACCTTAACTGTAAAATTTTCTTATAAATATCTAATGAGGGGTTTAGTGCATTTTCAATGTCTAGTTGGTGGATTTGTTTTTCTAAATCAGTTAGTTTTTTTTTGTATAATTTATTCTTGGACCCTTGATATGATAAAATGCAACCTCTTATAAATGCTTTTAATGTTTCCCAGAGTAATCCTGGTGTTGTTTCAGGCTTATCGTTGCAATCAAAAAAAATGTCCAATTGCGAACTCATGTAATCTTTGAATTTAGGATCATCAATTAAATGAGGGTCCATCCTCCACAAAGGACGAACAAAAGATGTTTGATCGAGAACGACTTCAAATGAAACAGGGGCGTGGTCTGAAATCAGTATATCATGAATTTTAGAGTTTAAAATATTGGAAATGAGATTGCTGTCTACTAAAAAAAAATCTATGCGGGTATATACATTATGCACATGTGAGTGAAATGTATAATCTCTTTCAGTTGGGTACATAAGTCTCCATATGTCTACCAAATTAGAGTTATCAATGAAAGCTTTCAAAAAGTTTCTTGAATTAGAATGCGGAGCAATTTTAATCGATAATCTATCAAGATATCCGTCAAGGACACAATTAAAGTCCCCACCTATAACAAGATTAGTTTGGGACAGTTTGGGGATTAAAGAGAAGATTTTTCTAAAAAATTCTGGCTCATCATGGTTTGGACCATACAAATTTATCAACGTAATTGGGAGTCCATAAAAAACGTCCTTCCCTGTCTGTTTCCTGAGTGTTTAGTTTAAATGGAACCCCTTTTCTAAATAAAATAGCAACCCCTCTAGATTTAACTGAAAAATTCGATTGATAGATCTGTCCTATCCAGCTACCCTTCAGTTTATTTTTGGAATCTTTTTTGAGATGAGTTTCCTGCAAAAATATTATATCTGAGGAGAGAGACTTTAAATGCGATATTGTCTTGCTTCTCTTAACCGGATGATTTAAACCTTTTACATTCCACGAGATAAATTTGAGACCTTTTCTATTGGATTGAGTTGTTATTTTTTTCTTGATTTAAAAAAGATCAAGTCAATCATCACTGTTTGTCTACGATAAGGTATCTTAAACAGGCCCCCTTCCCGAAACTTAAACATTAACCCCGTCATCTAACCGACAAACCAGAACTCGCGGCACGATACGGAATTACACACAAAAAAATAAATAATAAATAAATATAATAATAATAATGAACGTTAATCAAAATAAACAACTACTTTCAAAAGTATCAAACCTTAAACTTCCAAAAACAAACTCGCATCAGCACAGCTCCGTAATAAGGAGTTTCAGAAAAACATCTCAATATAACATACCGAAAGAAGAGTAATTTTGAGAGCTAATGTTCAGAAATGAAATTCTACAATCATGTTATTCATATCTTGACTTATCTTTAGACCGACATCCTTTACATTGGTCCTGTTATTTCAAAGTTGCTTTCAGCAAACCTAACTGCTTTGTCTGGGTCGGTGAAGTAGAATTCTTTGCCGTTGTGTGATACCCTCAGTTTAGCAGGGTATTGCAGTCCGTATTTCACTCCGGGTTTATCCTTCAGTAACTCCCTTCGGCGTTTGAAAAGTGCGCGTCGCTTAACCACAGCAGGTAGATAGTCCGGAAAGATGTTAATTCGTTGTGCCTTGAAGACAATCTGTTGCATTTTAGCCGCCTTTTGCATTATTTCTTCCATCTCGTGGACATAATGCAGGCGCAAAATGAAAGCACGAGGTGGTTCATCATTTCCAGGCTCGGTGGGCACGATCCACAAGTGGGGGTTTCTCTAGTGACAGGGCTTCTGTCAGGAGTTGGGCAACGAAATCTCTAGGTTTCACTCCGAATTCAGCACCCTCTTTAATGTTCAGTATACGGATATTTTGTCTTCTGCTGCGGCTTTCGAGATCAGTGCATTTCTCAGTAAGCTGCTCCACGGAAAGCTTCAGTTTAACCAGATCTTGTTCCATCTTAACCATTGTGTCTGACGATGTGGAAGCGTAACTTTCCAGGCTTATTAATTTCGTGGCGTGATCATCCGTCGTAACTTTAATCTCCGAAATTGCGGCGTTGGCCTCGTTTTTAAATGCTAACAGTTCTCCTCTGATAGTGACAGCAAGTTGCTCGATTTTTGAATCTATGATTTCCCCAATGTCTGATTTAATTGAGTGAAGTTCCGCGCGGAGGGAAGATATAGCGTTAAGGATGACTGAACTGCCCACCTCTGGAGCATCCTCTTCAGGCGTTTCTTCCACACTAGAGCCGGAGGCCGTCACGGCCTGGTCCGGGTTTTTTCGAGATTTTGCCGGCATAATTAGGAAACTAGACAAGTTAAATCTTGGAGTCGGTTAGTAGTTTCTAGAATGTGAGACT
>CAIGQQ010011077.1:0-13260 GCA_903798035.1 Danio albolineatus
ATATATATATATATATATATATAAACATACTCACTATTTACTCGTCTTCAAGTGGTCCAAATCTTGATGAGTTTCTTCTGTTGAACAGAAAAGAAGACATTTTAAAGAAAGATGAAATGTGAGTAAATGATTACAGTTTTCTTTTTAGAGGAGAACCCTTAAATTTGAATTAGATGTTGCTTGTCAAAATCAAATTCTCTTTTGAAGGGAATTATTAAGTCTTGCTCTATAGGCACAAAGCCAATAGTAGCATGTGATGAGGCCCTACAGTTTGATACCATGGTTTAACTACAAAAATGTTTGTTTTTTCTTTTTCAGTAAAACAATCTTTAATTTTCATAATGATCACAATGATTTTTATTTTATATATCATGTAGCTTAGGTGTTTTTTTTTATTGTCTTTATTGTCAAATTGACGAAAGTCTATTTTTATGGCCATCCAATCCTAAAATTCCAATGCAATATGTATCGTACATGGTTTATCCGGGTTAACTTGATTGGAAGAATTTACATCTACACATTATAATAAATTATAAAGAAATTAGATAACTAGATGCAAAAGTCACTGCCAGATGTGTAGATACGCTACTGATTGCGACAAAGTAGTGTCAGTTTTCAGTTACAATTATAATATTTAGTTAGCTCTACAAAGGTTTCCCTCTACCCCCAAAATGTCAATGTTTTTAAATGAAAGCGAGCGCACGGATCCAGTTAGCAGTTTAGATATTCAAGCCCCCCACTTCGGAAGCCTCTGCATACCTTACAATACAATGGGCCTGTTGTGTCCTACAGGACTACCACCTTCACCACCTACCACCTTTAGCATTTGAGTGCGCACTGCAGCTAAAGAGCGGTTCTCCTTGGTTTAAGCTCCACAGAAAAGATAACTTTTTTTAATATTTAAAACAACAACAACAAATATGTTTACTGCATCATCTCTCTCAGCTTTCAAGTCAAAGCAATTGCCTGCTTGTGGATCATACTGTCCTCGAGAGCATGGATGACCGATGATTTCAACAGAATTCAGACTGAAACGTGAAGCATCAACCAGCACGAGTGAGTTTATCTGAACGGTGTCCAACGGATCATTTGGATTATCAAGTGGAACATTATCTACATCATCTGGGAGATTTTTGGTGACTTGAGTTCCTCAATGCTGCACCAGGTTAGTACTCGCAAACATCAGAACATGCAGTTTTCTTTTCTAACATGCTAGCTTTAAGATATTTAGCTCAAACGTCATGTCCTGTTGGGTATGAATTGCTTAGTAGCATAAGAAACTACTTTTGCAATAACAGCACAACATGAAAAAAGCACCAAAAAGTAGAAGGCATTTCTGAGATTTTCTTTAATCTTTCCTTTTAGTCAAAACAACTGTAACAGGTGCAAGCTGTGCTTCATTCAAGTCCATTGGGCAGTCAGGGACGAGTCAAGATCACTTCTGACAAACATGGGTCGACCACTTAACATGCTTTATTTCAGCATTCAAAATAATTAAAAACATCTCAAATTATTATACATATACAAAATAGGTACAGATCTTCTTGTTTTTACCCCCCCTAAGGTGTGCTTCTCTCATAATTTTAGGACTTTTCTATTTGAGTGTCTGTTTTACGCTTAAAAAAAAAAAAAACCTGGGTGAGAACAAAACAAATCCAGATTACAGAAGGATGGAAGGGAAGTGGGGAAATAGCTGGAAGCAACTGGACGACATTGGCGGGGGGATATTTAATAAAGAAACCAAAAGACAACAACCAAAAAGTGTCAAAAGGCGTTTGGAAAATAAAAACAGACTCCACCTGCTTATTCTACACTTGAAAAGACTGCATGCATCACAGCTACAGTACTGCTTTTTAACAAAAGCTCTGCTGTCTGGCTCTTCACTTCAGAAAGGGAAGCATCTGTTACAACTGGGCAGCAAGATGCTGGGGTTTCTTTAGCACCAAAGGCCCTGTGAGCAAAAGCGACGAACAATACATTTTGTGAAACTCCACGATTTCTTGCTAACAGGACCTCATGAGGAAATAGCACCTTTACAGCTGTCACTTGTTCTCTTAACAATACTTCTGCCAAGTAAAATCCTGACCTGGTGTTGGTCAACACTGGGAATCGCAGGTTTCTTTTTTGAGGTAGCCATAAAACATCAAAACAAAGTTGAACCCCTGTCTCTACTAGATGTACTAGTGTGACTTGAGAGGAACGTTGGCATTCGGCACCCGGTGGTCCTAATGGGTATAACACAGAGACACTTAAATGTCATTTTACAGATTTATTTAACACCTGAACATGGTACAAAGCATTTGGTTTCGCTCTTTCATTGTCCTTCCTCAGTGGTTGAAAAAAGTCACTTGTATCAGTGATGTTTCTTTAAAACTCCAGGGGGATTTTACACGCTATAAGTATATATTATTTTCTTGTTGCCAGTGAAACAAATGAGTCTTCTAAAGTATCCTCAGTGTGGGTGATGACAAAATAGTGGTCCAAAAAAGCCTGATAACAAACAACCACTGTCTTCTGAAGCGCAGGTCTAAGCAAGTGGACCATTTGGACAGCCAAATTGGATTCTAGGGTTTGGTTTTAATGCATAGAAAAGATTTTTAGAGAGATGATTGCTAGAAAAAAACACACACGCACACAAACAATCTCAAGTCCAGATTTCTTTTTTACAAGAAGCAGACTGGGCCAACTTCAATGCCAAATTCCTGATTAGGTGCACCAACGTCCATAGGGGCGATGTCAATAATAGGCAGACGGGATGTTTTCGTTGTTTTGTAGTCAATGACTGTCTTGCCCCATGCACCGGTGTGCGACTGGAGAGATGGAAACAAGCAAAACAGGCACAGGATTAGAACCTTTCTACACCATAATTTACATTGCTATATCCAATGCTAAATCTATAGCATCTTGTTTTTCCTTTGGATGAATTGCTTCTGCTTTTATCCACATGCAAAATTTGATTGAGAGAAAAGCTACTGCTAATGAATAAAGGAAAATTGACTAACGCTGAAGTAAAGCATTGATTTAATTCTCATTTTCACATCTATTTTGCATTATCGTTCATATTCGATACTGCTGAGATGGCAAATAAATCAATAAAATGACAGAGAAAGACAACTCACCGTGCAACCATCCTCAGTGACACTGTATGTGAAGCGGCTGTTGCCCTCTGCTCTGATCTCAATTTCGTTGGAGCCCTGCAGCAGAAGAGCCTTCTTCAGGTTGCCAGAAGCCTGGTCCATGTATGCAATGCTGTTCTTGCAGTGGTATGTGATGTTCTGGGAGGCCTCGGTGGACATGAGGCGCAGGAAGGTGAGCTGAATGTTGACATCCTCAGGCTTGGAGCCCTCGCTGCCATACTCGAACTGTTGGTTTTAAGAGGAAAGTATGAGGTTTGCAAATATATGAATTTTGATGACAAAATCTGTTTCAACTTAGTTGACGTCCTCACCTGGAAGCCATCGGTCATGGCCTCTCCGAACCAGACGTGTTTCTTCTCCTTAATGTTCTTGCTTGTGTACCAGTTCTTCTTGGGAATAGCAGACTCAGCTGGGTAGACGCAGGTCTCGCCAGTTTCCATGTTGCAGTAGACCTTGATGGCATCCTGGTTGCAGCCCTGGTCAGGGTCAATCCAGTACTCGCCTGTGTTTTGTAGAGGAATGAGATTAAACTATGCTTATGGTGCAGAATTATATTATGATTTTAGAAATGTCTCCATTGTTGTGCAATAAAGGAACGTAACATACCGCTCTTCCAGTCTGGGTGGCACATCTTCAGGTCACGGCAAGTGCGGGCAGGGTTCTTCTTGGTGCCATCTGGGCTGATGATGCTCTCAATCTGCTGGCTCAGGGACTTGAGGGTGGTGTCAACCTCAAGGTCACGGTCGCGCATCACATTGGCATCGTCGGCACGGAAGTGACGGAAGGGATCAGGGGCCTTCTCCTGTGGCTGGGCAATGAAGCCAATATCGAATCCACCGCCAGAGGGTCCAGGTGCTCCAGGGGGGCCGGGAGGTCCAGGAGGTCCCTATACCAGAGAGTTAACCAAATACACCTGTGTTAATACATACATTTAGTTTATTTAGTGCAAGATTATGTATAAAAGGAAAAAATCACCCACAGCTGGTCCAATTTCTCCATTGCGACCACGGGGTCCAGGAGGTCCAATGGGTCCAGGGAGGCCACTCATACCATCCTTACCAGCAGATCCAGCAGATCCAGCTGGGCCCTATTATTACAATAACAGAAACATCCAAATCTATTCACAATGATCTCAGGAAATGGTGTATTTGATCAAGTTATCTATTTGATCAAAACAGAGAAACAATGGTAGTGCACACATAGAGAAACACAATATAATTTTTCACAACACTTACTCTAGGTCCAGCAGGTCCAGAAGCTCCAGCGGGTCCAGACTCTCCAGAAGGTCCCTATGGACAAGAATATTGGGAATGAAAAACAGTTTTCAGTCTAAAGATTTTATTATCAATGCAAATACTGAAAATTCCACATTCTAAACAGAATCACTCACAGGAGGACCAGGGGGTCCTGGCATGCCAGTGAATCCTCTGTGTCCCTTCATGCCTCTCTCACCAGCCTCACCAGTCTCACCCTTGTCTCCACGAGCTCCAGAGGGTCCCTGGGTAAAGATATGGCACCTTAGCACACAATATAATTCATACCACAGATAGAGCTACATACAGAGTATGCTTGGGCAATTCTTTTGTGATTTGAGTCAGAACTTACAGAGGGTCCGCGGGGACCAGAGGGGCCAGCAGGACCGGGGACACCAGCAGGGCCCTTACAATTAAAAAAAACAACAACAGATGAGTCTAAAATTCCCCTCAACTAATCCACAGATGATTCATTATTGGAGCTGAGACACTTACAGTCTCTCCACGATCACCAGTCTTTCCAGCAGGGCCAAGAGGTCCAGCAGCACCAGGAGGTCCAGGGGCTCCAGGAGTGCCAGATGGGCCAGTCTCACCACGGTCACCCTATGTTTGGAAAAGAAGAACAGAATTTTGAAAGGGACACCACTTTTGACACTGCCTAATGTGTAGTGCTATGATAACTGAATGCATTGCATTATGGGAAACCATGAAGGCTGTAGTTCACCTTGGGTCCAGCAGCACCATCGCGTCCAGCAGAGCCCTCATTTCCTGGAGTACCCTAGGGTAAATAAATGTATATAAGTGTTAACAAGGCAGTACTACTTTTCTTTTAGTTCAATTATGTCAATGAAACTGAACAAGTTCTGGGGAATAGGTGTGTATCCTCACCTCACGACCAGGCTCACCAGGAGGTCCAGCCAGTCCAGGGGGTCCCATTGGGCCAGGAGGTCCACGTTCACCAGATGGACCAGAAGGTCCCTGTTTGCCAATCTCTCCCTAGATTGCATGTTAAAGAAAATCCTAATGAAAGCTTATCCATGAGTGATCATGGAGACACCAACTTTCAAGCAAGACAAACCAAAAACCCAAGATTGTATAGCATGGATAAGAGACGTAGTATGTAGGTAAGTTTTCAACTGAGATTTCAAAGAGCCAGAAAACTCACAGATGGGCCAGGGAGACCAGGGAAACCACGCTCGCCTCTTTGTCCAGGAAGACCTACAATACCACGCTGGCCGGCAATACCTTGGGGTCCAGGGATACCAGCAGAGCCCTGAAAAAGTAAGAGGTATGAAGGTGAGATAATATAGGAAATGCACAACAAAGTGTGGTCTTACAGCTAGAAATGATGTTTCAAATAAATATCCACTAATTTATACTAGCATGGAGATCAAAATGAGAAGCAAAGGGTAATATCTTTACTTTTCTTTAGAAGATAATCTATTAGCTAACAAGCACAGCATTCTCAAACTCCATTAATAACATATCCATAGATTTACTCAAAATAAGCTTATTAAAACTGGAGATTAATTTGTGATCATTTGTGATTTGGGATATAATTTTGATTTTGAACCCAGGATAACATTTGACATATTTCGTGCTTTACAGCTCTTCCAAAGTTAAAGCATTTGAAATAAAGGTTGTATGCAATATGAATCATTTTACAAGGCGATATTGGAAACTTACTCTATACAATTTTGTTTACAGTGATGTATTTGACAAGGCCAGAAGGTAAGTAAATCTGTTGATCAGAATGACTTACAGTGGCACCCTCAGCTCCAGGATTTCCTTTCTCACCAGGGGCACCAGGTGGTCCAGCAGCACCAACTTCACCAGTACGACCAGCAGGTCCAGTCTCACCACGGTTACCTTTCTGGCCCTCCTTACCAGCGGGTCCGGGAGGTCCTGGGGGTCCAGAATTTCCCTAAAAATACAGCAAGTAATTAGTGACCCATTGTTAATCATACAAGAGAGCATTTTTGCATATCTAAATCCATGTCGTATAAGTTCTTACAGCAGGGCCAGGAGGTCCAACTCGGCCAGCAGCACCAGGGAAGCCAGTAGCACCCTAAATAAAAATGTAAATGTAAATTTCCAAGTGTCTTTGAAAGCACAAAATTCTGGTAAGTACTAACAAAACACCCAGAAATATGAAATTATGGTAGTTATACTCACAGGAGGACCAGCAGCACCACGGGCACCCTTGGGTCCAGTAGAACCAACGGGACCCTGTATGGCACAAGTCAATTTGATTAAAAAAACTGCATGTCTACATTACAAAAGAAAACCCCAACTAATGATATAGGCTAAAATTCATAGGTCCAGAAAAGCAAATGTCTGTGAAAGAGGATGAGGTGATTAATTATGGTCACACCTGAGGTCCAGGGGCACCAGTTGCTCCTGCAGGTCCTGGAGCACCAGCATCACCCTTAGCACCATTGTCTCCAGCCTCTCCCTTGGCACCAGGCAGACCATCAGCACCCTGTTTGGCAATAAATTAAGTGTTTGAACTAAGAACAGACCTGTAAAAAACATTAAAAGAGTGTATATGTAAGTAGTAGAATGTGCTACTCACAGGAGGTCCAGCAAATCCGGCAGGTCCAGGAGCACCAGTCTCTCCACGCTCACCCTATGTGTAATAACATATTATAATATCAGACCATTCTAGTGAAATACCGAAATGTTTGTTGTCTTAAAGCCAAGACTGTGGTCCACTTACAGGTGGTCCACGGGCACCAGTAGGTCCAACAAGTCCTTGAGCACCAGACTCTCCCTATGTTAAGATACAAATGATAGAACCATGGTTAAATATGCTCTTCAACTTCAAGAAGTTTCATCACCTAGTATGGGTTTATAGAATCTAGCTCAAAAGACACTCACCTTGTCACCAGGAGCTCCAGCAGGTCCAGGAGGTCCAATTGGTCCGGTCATACCACGGATGCCATCTTTACCAGCAGCACCATCAGCACCCTTGGCACCTTGGTCACCCTGGTACAAGAGATCACCAGTTTTAATAATTTGCCCTTCATTTGCTAAGTTTGCTGCATGTTGGTACAAAAATTTATTTCAAAAACAAACTGTTCAGATTGTGTCATAAGTACTCACTCTGTCACCCTTAAGACCTGGGAGACCAGCAGCACCACGCTCTCCAGGCATTCCTTGAAGTCCAGGAGGACCCTGAGCACCAGGAGCACCTGCGGCACCACCTTCACCCTGAAAAAGTCAACTTAATGTTGATACAGGCTGAGATTTGTTGTCATACTCTCCAGGACATTGATTCACATTTAGTGGTAACCTTTGATTTTTTCTTAGCCATTCACAGTAAATGTCTGCTACAGTTGTATAATTGTCAAGACAGACGAGACTTACCTTGGCACCATCGTTACCAGCTGAACCAGGAGAACCACGGGCACCCACAGGGCCAGCGGGGCCAGGAGCACCACGCTCACCAGGGAATCCTCTGTCACCCTGGGTAAAAATGAATACAGATGGCATCAGTTCTGGTCCATCTCATAAATGGGTTATGCTCCAATTGGTGATCATGTGGTAGATACTCACTCTAGAACCAGCAGGTCCAGGAGCTCCAGCTTCTCCAGGAACACCCTGTAATTTATCAAAGAGGACAAATCAGTATTGTGTTAGTACTGGTCCTTTATTTTTAATAAGGCTTTCAAAGTTGCCCATAGCTCAAAGTAACTGCCTGTTTATGTGTAGTGTCCTTTTAAGCAATACTTTCATAAATCCATTGAGCATACAATAGACAGCAATTACATATAAACTTACCTGCTCACCAGACTTTCCTGGCTCACCAGTAGCACCCTGAGGTCCTGGCAGACCCTGTCACGCAGATGCACAACAAAGATATTAGTAATCTATAATCAACATCTATGGAAAACTACAGCATTCAGAGTGTAAATGGGATGGCTAAAATGACCAAACGCACTCACCTGGAATCCAGGAGGACCAGCAGCTCCTTGTTCACCTCTCTCACCAGCAGGTCCCTATTCACGAAACAAAATAATCAAGAGACATCAGACAAAGTAGTTCATTAAAATAAATATACTTGTGCTTTATTACTATAAGGTAGTAATTTAAAGAAGAATATAAGTTTTACATTGTAATGTTTATAATGTATTTGCAGCCATTATACAAACAAGTTTGATGGCCCTAATAATGGATTAAAATGACCACTGATTAAAAGTATGTAAATATCATGAAATTATTTAGCTAATACATTATGGAAAACTGTAGAGCTACTTACAGCAGGTCCAGGAGCACCAGGGGCACCAACATCACCATCCTTACCAGGAGCGCCCTATAGTTTGGCATAAAACAAAACCGAATAAGGCCCAGACCCAATAACTATGAAACCAAAAGCATAAGTAAATTCAAAAACAAAAGCAACAGATACTTACAGTGGCACCAATAGCACCCATCACTCCTCTCTCACCGGGTTTGCCAGCCTCACCCTGCACAAAGAGCAAAAGTAAACATCTAATGTAGAAAGCCTTTTGTGATGAATGCATATAGAACAAGGCCTTTTATTATTTAGGCACTCACAGCAGCACCCTTAGGTCCAGGGAATCCCATGACACCAGGCTGTCCTCTGGCTCCAACAGGGCCAGGTGGTCCAGGGCGACCATCTTGTCCAGGAGCACCCTATCAAAGATAAAGGAAAGAATTGTGAGCTTTCTTGCTTTTCACCCTGAATGAATATCTGGATATGAGTTTATATGCCTGGCTGAATGTATTGAAATTAATGTATCGTATAAGAATACGTGAATGTAAAGATGATCATGGGTTAGAGTAATTACACATTTTGAACCACTTTCCTCTAAAATGTTTTGGAATTAAACGTGGTCAAAAACTGTTGGAGTTGTTGAAATGCAAACCCCGGATTCTAATAATAGTAAACTAGATGTCTTCACCATGCACTGGGTTATCTGTTATGGTTGTAGTGTAGTGGATACTTACACCAGGTCCGGTCTTTCCATCAGGTCCAGGGCTGCCGGGGCTACCGGTCATACCCTGTAATAGGGATGAAGAGAGAGGGGGTCACAAACTGGCACACTGAAACACAGTCAGTTGATAAAGTTATAATCAAGGATGCCAACTTTCTTACCTTGGATCCTGGCATACCAGGTTCACCATTGCGGCCAGGCTCACCAGTGGCACCCTTAGGTCCAACAACTCCAGGGCCTCCACGCTCACCGGGGGCACCCTGTTACAGAGATCAAAAAGAGTTACCATTATCCTAAACATATACGTTCCTTAGTTGGTAACTAAAATATTTTGTATGTTTTGTAGACTTACTCTTGGGCCTGCAGCTCCATCAGCACCAGGGAAACCACGAGCACCAGGAGCACCCTGCACAGAGAGGTGTGTAATTGTTAATGTCTAGGCTACTTTTAAGGTTGCTACTGATAACTCTTCAGGTTTCTGGATTGGATTGATGTGGGTACATACACGTTCACCAGTAGGTCCGCGGGCACCACCAGCACCGGGCTCACCACGGGGTCCTCTCTTGCCTTCCTCACCAGGGGGACCGGGGGGACCCTGAACTCCTTGGGCACCCTGGGTGAACACAAAAAAGAAAAAAGATGGTTAGAATTGAAGATTGGGATTAGAAATCAATTAAAGTAGAGTTGCGTTTTGAAAAGGCGTGGAACTAAAAATGCAATATAAGAAAATGGAGTTTTAGCAATGTCAAAGTAACTTGCAATGTATTTTAATTAAGTGAAGTTTATACTTACACCCTCTCCCTTAGCACCAGCCTCTCCTTTGGCACCTGGGGCACCAGCCTCACCCTGAAAAATGTGAGAAGTAATTGTGTGAAATTATTCACATTTTGTTTGAAAGAAATGTAGCTGATGATCTGAAAAGAACTGGGCACTTACGGTGTTACCCTTAGGGCCAGGGGCACCAGCTGCTCCAGCAGCTCCAGGAGGACCACGAGGTCCAGGGAAGCCAGGAGCACCAGCAATACCAGGTGCGCCCTGTAGGTGGCAGCAGAGATTAGTAAAAAATGAGGGAGTCAGGTGACTTACAACATTCAAAACCAGGAAGTGGAAATACAGGGGGTGTCTGGCTTAAGGGTGCAGGGAGCGCTGAGGCATACCCATGATTTTACAGGACTGTAAACACTGTGCTTCTTTAAATGCAGGAATCAGATTGCTACATATTAAATCTATAAATCCTGAGTAATTTAATTGTAATTTGTAGTAGTTATTAAACCTATATAAATTAATTATTAAACCTAAATATACTTAAACCTAGTTATTTTCTCCAATTATGCATATGAAGCTTGAACATGCAGCGTAAGTCTTCTTTTTCACACAAGGTGGCAACATTAGATATCAAAACTATTTTCTTTTTACTATTTTACTCCTCTTTTTGCAAATATGCCAAACTGGCTCACTGAAAGTTTAGACTCGAATGTATAGTATAATATGTCAGGTTTATCACCATTCTATCAAAGTTTAAGATCTATAGTGATTAATATTTGCTTTATTGACTCCAACAATCTTGTCAAAGCTACTATGTTTTTGTCAATTTTTTGACAAATCTTCCCTCGGCCCCTCTAATACACCACCCCAACCCAAAACATCTTTCCACTTTTATGACGAAACATAACTGCCTAATGAACATGTTATACCAAACAAAGAATAAAGCAATACTTACAGGAGCACCCTTGGCACCAGGGGCACCATCAGCTCCATTGTTACCCTACAATAAAAAAAGAGCAAAGCAGACGTGTTCATGAGTGAACTGTGTGAATAATTTCAAATTTAACCTTGAACAAATTTGGCTGAAGATTCACTTACAGCAGGTCCAGCAGGGCCAGCAGGTCCAGGGTTACCAGCTTCACCACGGGCTCCCTGGGGTCCTTCTGCACCACGGGATCCCTGAGGACCAACCTCTCCCTAAAAAAGGCAAAATGCAACAGGTCAATAAATTTCCAGCAAATGCTACAAATGGCGTCTCAATTTTTATTGTAAATTTAGAATTGCGTAAAATAAATAAATAATAAATCCTCATGGATTGTTCAAGCTAATTACACATTAACCAATGAAATCAAACAAGTAATTAGTTAATAAACATGTTACTCTAAGATTTGACCTACTAACATTTGCCAAGGATTTATTCATTCATTGTTGGCCCACATTAGATCACCGGACTCAACGACTACAGACCTGTCGCCTTAACATCTGTGGTCATGAAGTCATTTGAAAGACTGGTTCTAGCATATCTGAAAGACATCACCGGACCTCTGCTGGACCCCCTGCAGTTTGCCTACAGAGCAAACCGGTCTGTGGATGATGCAGTCAACATGGGACTGCATTATACCCTACAACATCTGGACAAACCAGGGAATTATGCAAGGATTCTGTTTGTGGACTTCAGTTCTGCCTTTAACACCATCATCCCATCACTGCTCGAGCACAAACTGACCCAGCTCTCTGTTCCTAGCTCTGTCTGTCAGTGGATCACCAGCTTTCTGACAGATAGACAACAGCTAGTCAGAATGGGCAAAATCATGTCTGACAGCCGCACCATCAGTACTGGTGCCCCCCAAGGATGTGTTCTCTCCCCACTGCTCTTCTCCCTGTACACCAACGACTGCACCGCAAAAGACCCCTCCGTCAAGCTCCTGAAGTTTGCGGATGACACTACTGTTATCGGCCTCATCCGGAACGGTGACGAGTCTGCATACAGACAGGAGGTGGAGCGGCTAGCTTTATGGTGCAGTTACAACAATCTGGAGCTGAACACGCTCAAAACAGTGGAGATGATAGTGGACTTCAGGAGAAACCCCCCTGCACTCCCCCCGCTCACCATCATGGACAGCACTGTGGCTGCAGTGGAGTCATTCAGGTTCCTGGGCACCACCATCTCTCAGGATCTGAAGTGGGACACTCACATAGACTCTATTGTAAAGAAAGCCCAGCAGAGACTGTACTTCCTCCGTCAGCTGAGGAAGTTCAACCTGCCACAGGAGCTGCTCGTGCAGTTCTACTCAGCTGTCATCCAGTCCATCCTCTGCACTTCAATCACCGTCTGGTTCGCCTCAGCAGCCAAATCTGACCTCCGTAGACTCCAGCGAATAGTCCGGACTGCTGAACGAATAACTGGCACTACCCTTCCTACACTTCAAGAACTGTACTCTTCCACAGTGAGTAAAAGGGCTCGCAAAATCACCCTGGACGCCTCGCACCCAGCACACTTCCTGTTTGAACTGTTACCGTCTGGCCGGCGCTACAGAACACTGAGCACAAAAACTGCCAGACACAGGAATAGTTTCTTTCCTCAGGCCATCTACCTCATGAACAGTTAATATTTCTCCTATTGTGCAGTAAATGTGCAATACTTTCTCACACGCACTTGTACACAGCACCTAATAATAATATACAATGCAATACTTTTCCTTACGCATTTGTACACAGCACCTTATAACAACATATAATGCAATACTTACTCTTTTGCACGCAGCACCTTATAACCTGTATATTTATAACAAATCTGTACATACATTTCAACATCCAGATCGTTGGACTGCATCTCTGTTTAATGTCTATTGTCTTTTATAATATTTATTCTGTGTTGTCACTATGTCACTTTATGTACACTGGAAGCTTCTGTAGCCAAAGCAAATTCCTTGTGTGTGTGAAGCACACTTGGCAATAAAACTGATTCTGATTCTGATTCTGATTCTGATTCTGATTATTATAATGATTGACCGAATTTCCAACAACCCAAACATCTGGTGCCTTTGATCCAATTACAGTGACATTTTGTGTCCTCCTGAGTTTGTTTGCTTTGATTTGGAGTTTGAATTTGTTTTATCATGAACAAATTTAAATATATATATA
>CAIGQQ010011099.1:0-11827 GCA_903798035.1 Danio albolineatus
TTTAGAGAGACCACGTCCTTGAACAAGCCATTTTGGACATGGTCTCTCTAAACCCCTCCTTTTTTGAGAGCATGCACTCCTTTGATTGGTCAGATGGCCTATTCTGTAATGATTTGTCTACCACTTGTAGTGTTTTGGCAAACATCACTCATTGCCTTATCTGAGGATCTGTCTACAGAGCATTGTTTTTAAATAAAATGTGAATACCTGAATGCATTTGGTCTGTTTTTTTTTACACAACAATGTTGCTTTGGGGGGGCTTGAAAATAAATGTTGAAAATGTTTTTGAAAATGTACTGTTATGTTTTGTTTTGTTTTTTGTAAACTACTAACCAGTGAAAAATGGGAATGTCGGATGCATGTGTATAGCATGTTCAGTCTATAAGGATGTGCAAGTATTGGACAACCAAAATAACAATTGAAAATTACAGAAAGCTAAGGATATCATAATGAAATATCATTTCAGGTAGTACACAATCAGTTCTTCTGTTAGCATTCTTTTTTTTTTTTTTTTTGAAGGGGGTGTTTATTATCATGGCAACTTTATGATGACATGACAAAGAGATTTTATGCATGCTTATGCTAACATTCACTCATCTATGTCATTTAAAATACAACAATAACGACTTGACATTACCAAGACAACATAACAACTTGTCATAAATAAGTCATAAACAAGTTTGTCATGAAGACATTATAATTGTTTCATGAATATTTTTGTGATTATTTTTTTTCAGTTGAACAATTAAATTTGTCATTAAAACTTCTCAAAGTGTCAATAGTCAGTCAAATAATTGTATTTATCTTAACTATATTATTTATAAGAGTGTCATTCATAATTATTAACAGGTTTGTTTAACATAGCCGCTATTCTAAAACTCATGACAGTAATCATAATAAAGGCCTCTCAAACAATGTCACCTTTAAAAAAAAAAGACAACTAAGCGAATTACACTTAATGATAGTTATGAACGAATATATGCTATGAAAATGTGTTATTTTCCAACAAGACATCCCGGGGTGCTGAAATGTAATTGGCTAAAATAGCATTGGTTGGGTAAAAGAACCAAAACAAAGACTGCATTCCGGCACATAACAGACATTTTCAAAGCAGAATAATTGACTTCAGCATTGTTTTTCAGATAAACAACAATGTTCACTTGGCATGTTTCTTAAATATCTGCAAACATATGGTATTTTTATGCTTCAGAAGAGTCAAAAACTTACATACAGCAGCTTTATTATGTACTTTAATATTTATAATACTGGCATAAAATTAAAATTAAACAGTTTTGACTTGTAATATTTTAAGCTATTGCCACAAACACACCCATGCAACATAAGGCTGGTTTTGTGGTCCAGGGTCAGGCTCTAATTAAATATGCTAAATTATGCTCAAAATATCACAGATAGCGATATTAACACAACCCACAGGATACAGAGGGAATCAGTTCAGAAATAGTTCCTGCAACCTGCCAGGCCGCTCACACTTTCTTTTGTGCACACACACACACAATCTCTACCTTTTCTATCGTGGCTCTACGGCTCAAAATTATGGCTGCATTAGCACTCTCATTATGTCCAGCTTAGTCTATTTCTTTGTTTTTTTCTATTTATGTTCAAAAGCCAAAGGTCCATTAACTTCTATTTTTGAGCTCTTGATATGGTTAAGTGCACACTGGCTATAGCAGAAATCACCCCCATTACCTCTTGTGAAGTACTTAATTCAGTCATAAGCCCTTCAGATACTCATTCTGAAACTCTTTCAGATGCTAGGTTAAAATCTTAAGAGTTCATTTGCTGAGAAACCAGACAGGAGGGAAAGTTAGGCCTTAAACCACTTCATCTCTTAAATCAATGACAATTATACAATTACAGATTGTGACTGTTCATTGATTTGTCTAACCGTAAATTATACTTCAACAGTTCAGAAGTGTATATAGAAAACACACTCTTCTAAGGGATTTTGGTGTTTTAATGCCAGCAGGAAACACTACAGTGAAAGATTTAAGTGCAACATTTAACCTGAAGAGTAAGTAGGACATATTATAGGTCCTTATGCATTCTTTTTTTGTTTATGTGCCTGAACATGCAGTATTTCTCACAATTAAAATGAAAGAGACAAATCGCAGTGCCTACCTCAGTTTGTGACTGCATGTTTGACTTTGCCTTGCTTGTGTCATTACGATAATCCAATTCATTGCAAGCATCTCGGGTTTATCTGCTTCCATTTATCACAGAAATCCATGATCTTCCTCGCCTTTCCTCAGACCCATTTCTAGCCTCTCTTGGCTTAGATAAGGATACACTTTGCATCGCAGCCTCTGATTGGTTGATGTATTGGAGGAGTGACATCGGGAGGGTGATGAGACTGAAAGAAATCGAAGCAAAAGTGAGTATCTGGCATAATGTGAAATAAAATTACAGGCACAAATGGAGTAGATAACTGTAAGTAAGCCATTTAAAGTGAATCTCTCTCTCTCTCATTCTTTTTCTCTCTCACACACACATACACACACACATGCACAGACAAAGATGTCTACAACAAATTACATGATTTTGGGGTTAACCAAATAATAACAGACAAAAAGTTTAAACCTTTTTTAAAAATCATTGTTTAACCCTGCAAACTTTTTTGACCACGTTGGTTGTGTGATTAAATAGAGTATTTAAAATAGAGTACATACTTTTATTGACTTTTTTGAATGCTTAGACCAAAGTCTCAATACCTAAAATTCCTGTAGCAAACATGAACATGTAAGCCAGCACCCAGGATTTACACCTACCTAACTTTAAATAGTAACAGTTCTTGACCCCAGCGCCATTTTTTGCGCGTAAGTAAGATAGTAAACAATGTAAACAATAGGTTTTGAGATGAAATGGGGGCATAAACAAATGAATAACCATCCATACTTCAACACAATGGTGTCGGTGGACTATATGTGTTCGATGGGATGTTCTGAGGACCCTTTCAAAATAAACCCTGATGTACAGCAATGGAGGCATGTGTGTCTTGTTATTACGATGATCATATCTAATAAAAGTTTTCTGTACAACTTGGCCAAATCTAGCGAGTACATTCTCTATAAGCTTCCCATGGTAAAACAACTAGCTACAATGGCTGCTTGAGGGTTGTAGCTTTAGACTGATGTATAGTTTGTTAAGATTACTTGTGTTCTTTTTGTGGTAATCTATTTGTTGAAATAGATGCTGAAATGTGCAAAAACAGCACCCCAGTAAGTTCACGTCCTGGCTAAAGGCTGATTTATACTTCCGGGTCAAGCACACGCACAGGCTATGGTGCAGCTTTCGTGCAGTCGCATATCCCTCACCGTGGCTGACGCGTACCTCTCAAAAAAATGAGAGTTCCCATGAAGGAGCTCCAGGTGGAAAGTTTTGTTTTGTGTTTACCGTATGATTAAAGTTGTTGCACATCTACTGGTTCCTGCCTCTAAATGAGGGAGTTTTAACTTCTTGTACATCAAGGTAGCGTTCAGACAACACAAAACACCTGTGAAGAAACTCGACACAGAGGAACATAAAAACCTACTGCCAGCTAACGTTTCGGAAGTGTTATTGCAGAGCAACACAAACACGTGCAGAACTATAAATGCACGGCAATGCGCAAGGCATGTGCTGTGGGTCACGCCGATCACTTGACTCAGAAGTGTAAACCAGGCTTTAGAGGTCACAGTGCGACCATAGCTTATTTTCAACTTTGTCTACAATTCTTATTGTCTGCAATGACTTATTGCAAAAACCTACACACATTTTCTTACATTAGACACTTTATTCAAAAACAAAATCATTTTATCATTGGAAAAACACTTTGTTCATAGAGCAAAACTTAAATGGAAATATTACACACTTACACATACACCTGAAAACACCTTCACAGTAGTCAGAATACCAATCGGTCTGAGCCTTAGCACTACAGGAATGGTTCAAATGTTCAAATGACCTAAAGCAGAGTAGGAAACATCAGTAGGGGAAATATCAGCATGTGTACTGAAATTAGTGTCTAAGCAGTCCTGTATCACCATACCACTGTATGTCCTTACAATACAGAATGGATCATTGCATTTCTAGATACGCTACATGCAGTTGTGCAGAACAGACCAGAACAGCTGAGGTTTGTCACCTGGGCGGCTCTGGTCTGAGGTTGGTTCAACAACCATTTCACAGCTCTATACCTGCCCCTTTACAGCCTCTTGGTGGCAGTGAGGAAAATAACATCGCTATAAATAAACTGCGTTACTAACGACAATACTTTTTTTCAGTAACAAGTAATCAAATGAATTACTGTTTCGCCCATTACAACGCCATTACCATTACTGACAATAAAATGTGAGTTACTATAATTGAGAACACAGAAGCGGTTTTCTTGTGACCAGCGTCTCTCTCAGCAATAGGACCTCTCTTTTTCTGGGGTGTGTATGTGTGTGTTCGGGCTTAGGATGGGACACATAACCAACCAGCGATGATGATTGGTGTGTTTATGAACGTGGTGTAACTGAGAATGTGATGATTGGCTTAAATCAATCAGCAAACACAAGCACACGCACAATCAGTCGCAAACACTAACACACCACATTCCCTCGTTGGGATGAAAGGCAAGAATGTTTACGTCAACATTTATAATGATTCGTTGAATTTGATAGTTGTCTCTCACATTGTCCCACAACAACATTACAACTGTGTAAATTAGTGCACAACGGTTTATATATTTTTTATAGTCATTTGACATTTTGATTTTTTAAGTAATGTAATAGTTAATTTCCCTGATAGTTTGTTACTTTTATAATTATGTAACTCAGTTACTAACTCAGTTACTATTTGAAAGAAGTAACTACGAACTATAACCACAGTAATTACTATTTTAAGGGAACGTGCCCAAGCACTGCTTGGTGGAAAATACATACATTGTCAACCACATGCCCACAATTTAGGACGATTCTAAAGGCCCATGCACTCTAGGGGCCCACAGAGATCTGCTTTATAATTAATAACAGTACTATAATGTAATATCAATTATGAATGTATCTCTAAATTACAAGTAAAATAATTTATTAGAAAAAAAAAAAATACGGCTTATATCTGCCCCTCGTGTCTGTCACAACTGTCACTGTCAAATTGCACCCCCCTCCTTTCGCTGTATGGTTCAGTCCGTCAGTAGCAGGAAGAGAGTCGTGTGCGATCGTCAGGTAAACTGTCAAAGCAGCAATGACCTCGAGTTTAACATCAGCTGCGTCCCAAATCGCAAACTTATGCACTATTCTACACCATTTTTTTTTAGTATAAATAGTGTAAGTAGTGCTTCACATTGAAAACTCTAACAATAACGCACTTTATTTACCCGGATGATGCACTCATTCAGTGTGTAATGATGGACACTTCACACACTCAACGACCGCAGCTTTGAGCACGTAACAGAAGGGGCGGAGCTGTCAGGCGCACATGTTGGATAACTTTATTTATTTTGGATTGTGAGAGCAGTATTCTCCTGTGAGAGTGATTATAGCGCTTCCCGATAGTGAATGCGGTTATACTCATGCCAGGTAGGCTATTATTTGGTATTTTGGTCATTTATTTCATTAGCTGCTTCCCAAATGACACACTATACACTAAATCAATAAGACACAAAATTATTCTACAATGAGACCCATAAATAAGAAATGTTCTTTTGTTTAAACTGACCATTACTTAAATAGCAAAACCCTGGCCTTCTTGCCGGCAAATTATTCATTCATTCATTCATTCATTTTCTTTTCGGCTTAGTCCCTTTATTAATCCGGGGTCGCCACAGCGGAATGAACCGCCAACTTATCCAGCATTTTGTTTTACGCAGCGGATGCCCTTCCAGCCACAACCCATCTCTGGGAAACACATCCATACATTCTCATTCACACACATACACTATGGACAATTTAGCTTACCCAATTCACCTATACCACATGTCTTTGGACTGTGGGGGAAACCGGAGCACCCGGAGGAAACCCACGCAACCACGGGGAGAACATGCAAACTCCACACATAAATGCCAACTGGCCCAGCCGGGGATCGAACCAGCGACCTTCTTGCTGTGAGGCGAACGTGCTACCCACTTGGCCACCGTAGCGCCCTCCAGGAACATCAAGTTTATAAATTCACTAATGTTGATCCTGGACCATCAAATTTATAAATTCACTAATACCGATCGTGGACCATCAAACTCATAAGTTCGCTAATGCTGATCCTGGACCATCAAATTTGTAAATTTCCTAATGTTGATCCTGGACCATCAAATATGTGAACTCACTAATGATGATCCCGTACCATCATTTATAAAAATTGCCTAATGCCGATCCTGGACCATAAAATATATAAATTCACTGACATTTATCCTGGACCATCATATGAATAAATTCACTGATGTTGATCCTGGACGATTCACTCATTCATTTTCTTGTTAGCTTAGTCCCTTTATTAATACGGGGTCGCCACAGCGGAATCAACCGCCAACTTATCCAGCTTTTTTTTGTACGCAGCGGATGCCTTTCCCGACGCAACACATCTCTGGGAAACATTCATACACACACATTCCCACTCATGCACTACGGACAATTTAGCCTACCCAATTCACCTATACCGCATGTCTTTGGACTTGTGGGGGAAACCGGAGCACCCGGAGGAAACCCACGCAACCACGGGGAGAACATGCAAACTCCACACAGAAATGCCAACTGACTCAGCCGGGACTCGAACCAGCGACCTTCTTGCTGTGAGACGAACGTGCTACTCACTACACCACCGTGGCGCCATCCTGGACCATCATATGTATAATTTTGCTGTTGCTAATCCTAGGCCATCAAATTTATGAATTCTCTAATGTTGCTCCTGGACCTTCGTATATTTAAATTCACTGTTGCTGATCCTGGACCATCAAATTTGTAAATTCACTAATGTTGATCCTGGACCATCAAGGTTAAAAGTCACTAATGGTGATACTGGACCATTAAATTCATAAATCAACAAATGATGATCCAGGAACATCACATATATGAATTCAGTAATGTTGACCCTGGACCATCAAATTTATATATTCACTAATGTTGATCCTGGACCATCAAGGTTAAATATTTGTTAATATTGTTCCTGGACCATCATATAAATTCACTAATGTTAATCCTGGACTATCAAATTTATAAATTAACTCATGCTGATCCTGGACCATCACAAATAAGAATTCACTAATTTTGGTCCTGGACCATCAACATTATTGATTCACTAATGTTGCTCCAGGTCCATCAAATTTGTAAATTCACTAATGTTGATCCTGGACCATTAAAATTAAGAATTCACTAATGTTGATCCTGGACCGTCAAATTTGAATTTCACAAATGTTAATCCTGAACCATCAAATATATGAATTCACTAATGTTGATCCTGGACCATGAAATTTGTAAATTCACAAATTTATAAATAAATTAATTTTGTTCCTGGACCATCAACTTTAAATTCACTGATGTTGATCCTGGACCATCAAATTTATAAATTCACTGATGTTGATCCTGGACCATCAAATTCATAAATTAACTCATGATGATCCTGGACTATCACATATATGAATTTAATAATGTATATCCTGGACCAATAAAATTATGAATTCACTAATGTTATCCTTGGACCATCTTTTTTATAAATCCACAATTTATGATCCTGGATCATTAAATATATGAATTCACTAATGCTGATCCTGGACCATCAACTTGTAACATCACTAATGCTGATCCTGGACCATCAATTTTGTAAATTCACTAATGTTGATCCGGGAACATCAACTAATAAATTCAGTAAAATTGATCCTGGACCATCAAATGTATCTAGGTGAAAAATTCACTAATGTTGATCCTGGGCCATCAAATATAATCATTAACTAATGCTGATCCTGGACCATCACATATATGAATTCACTATTGCTGATCCTGGACCATCAAATTTATAAATTCACTAATGTTGATCCTGGATCATCAAATTAGTAAATTCACTAATGTTGATCCTGGACCATCATATATATATAAATGCGCTATTGCTGATCCTGGACTATCAACTTGTAAATTGGCTGATATTGATCATGGACCATCAAATTGAATAATTAACTATTGCTGATCCTGGACCATCAAATATCTGAATTCACTAATGTTGATCCTGGACCATCAAATTTGTAAAATCACTGATGTTGATCCTGGACCATTAAATACGTGAATTCACTAATGTTGATCCTGGACCGTCATTTATATCAATTCACTATTGCTATTCCTGGATCATCAAATATATGATTTCAATAATGTTGATCCTGGACCATCAAGGTTAAATATTTGTTAATGTTAATCCTGGACCATCATATAAACTCACTAATGTTGATCCTGGACCATCTTTTAAATAAATTCACTATTGATGATCCTGGATCCTTCGTTGATTTTTGCTATCCAAATTGCACCACACATTCCCTGTTGGAGAGAGGTCGGGACTGCAGGCAGACCAGTCAAGTACTTGTATCCTCTTCCTCTGCAGCGGGGACTTGGTAATGAGTGCAGAATGTGATTTTGCATTGTCTTCTTAAAATATGCATGGGTGTCCTTGGAAAATATGCTTTCTTGAATGCAACGTTGCGTTCCAAAATCTCTGCATTTTTCCGCATCTACTTTTCAGCACTAATGATGCCATCACAAAAGTGCAAGTTATCTTTGTCATGGGCACTTGACCATTACAAACCCTGGCTTTTGAACTTGTTGCTGGTAACCAGGGGCACCGCTAAGGGGGGGAAACTTAGGACGATTCTAAGGGCCCATGCACTCTAGGGGCCCACAGAGATCTGCTTTATAATTAATAACAGTACTATAATGTAATATAAATTATGAATGTACCTCTAAATTACAAGTAAAACAATTTAGAAATGAAAAATAAAAATACGGCTTATATCTGCCCCTCGTGTCTGTCACTGTCAAATTGCACCCCCCTCCTTTTACTGTATGGTCCAGTCCGTCAGTAGCGGGAAGAGAGTTGATGCTTTGTTGAGTGCGATCGTCAGGTAAACTGTCAAAGCAGTGATGTCTTCGAGGTTAACATCAGCTGCGTCTCAAATCACATACTTATGCACTATTCTACGCCATTTTGTAGTATAAATAGTGTCAGTAGTGCGTTTACACTGAAAACTCTAAAAATAATAAGTGCACTTTAATGACCCGGATGATGCACTCAGCATCATTTATGGGTCTCGGCTTATTTATGGGTCTCATTGTAATATAATTTAGTGTCTTATTGTTTTGTGTCACTGTTCCAGTGTATTGCATATTGTATGAGACACTATTGCAGTACAGTTATTTAAATAGTTACACACTGGTGTTTTGTGTGTTTAGAAATGCAGAATTTTCAGTGAATATTTGATTACTGTTCCTTTTTTTGTACTACATTTACATTTGAACAATAAATCATCTGCTAGCTACAGTTATGGCCGTTCTCTTACTAACTACTGATAAGTAGTGGACAAAATCAATAATAAATTGCATAGGTCATTATATCTACATTGCAGACAAAGAGTTTGGATAGCTAGCTTGGTAGTAGGGGGCCCATCCTCATATTTTTTCATGGGGCCCAAAATTGCTAGCGGCGCCCCTGCTGGTAACAGTCTGGATGATCTTTTTCTTCTTTGGTCTGAAACACACATCGTCATCATTTCTCCCAAAAAATACCTGACATACTGATACATCTGACTACAGTACACATTTCCACTGTGCAATGGTCCATCCCAGGTGCCTCTGAGCCCAGAGAAGTTGACAGCGCTTCTGGGCACTGTTAACATAGGGCCTCCTTTTGGCACAGCACAGTTTTCACTGGCATTTGTGGATGTATGTACAGTGGTATGTACTTGACACAGTTTGCCAAAGTAGCCCTGAGACCATGTGGTGATATCGCTTATACTGTATATGAATGACAGTACACTGTAAAAAAATCCAACTTACAAATTGTTAACTGTTTAAAATTGTAAGTTAGGTGGACATATTTTTTGAGTTGAATGTACTCATAAAATGATTTAACTGCATGTTTGGAACTGTCTGTTAAATGAAAGTAAAAAATTCAGTTGAGGAGACTTTAAACTTTGATTTCTCCATATCTTCAAAAAATAAAAAGTTGAGTTAACTTAAAATTTTAAAGCAACCGGCTGTAAAGAAATTTTGACATTGTTAAGCTTCATCGTATGAAGTTGTGACAAATTATTTGGTAAAGTATAATCGACTTGAACCAGCCTTTTCGGTCAACTTAAAAAAATATTTGGCACAACTTCAACTTCAACTTCAACTTTTGGCACTTGATGAAGTGCCACCTGAGGGATTGTGCCCTTTTCCTTTACGCACTGAACTTTTGATGAGGTTATGCACTGTTGAAGGTGAAATATCAACGTGTCTTCCTATTGTTCTTTGAGGAACATTGTTTTTAAAACATTTCAATAATTTTCTTATGTATTTGTTGGCAAACTGGCAATCCTTGGCCCATCTTTGCTCCTAAAGGACTGGAACTTCCTTGAATGCTGTTTTTGTACCAAATTATAATTACAATCACCTGTTTCAAATCACATCATTTAACACATTTATCTGATTACTAGCCCTAAATTGCTCCTGTCCCAACTTTGCAAGAACCAAAATTGGAATAGGTGTTTATTTTGGAAAAAATAAAAAATAAAAAAATAAATAACACCACGTGGAACACATTAAATAATGTTTGTTAAATTTGTCGGCAATGAAATACAAGTCAAAGTAAATTTAGAAATCACATTTTTTTATTTTTCTATTTTATTTTAATTTTTTTTTGCGTTTTCCATTCTGTCCCAACTTTTTTCTGATTTGGGGTTGTACTATCATTTTACTGAACTTAAGTCTAATAAATCCATTAAAATGAAGAACAAATTGGCATTTAAAATGTTAAAAATAATTTTTAGTAGTCATTATAAGGAATGATTAGGACTGAAGTATTCATTGACAGTAAAAATAAATAACTAACAAACAAACAAATTAATAAATAAATAATAATTAATAAATAAATAAATAAATAAATAAATAAATAAATAAATAAATAAATAAATAAAATAAAAAAATAATAATAATACATTTAAAAAATATATCTGTATGTGTGTGAGCATTTTTCCCCAATGATATCTGTGTAACTTAAAGGTTAAATAAGAGGACAGTTTTCTTGAAAATGACACACTTCACCTTTTATTCTCTACCTATATTGACTTATGGCCTCCTCTCATCCAGTGCCTTTTGCTTGTGAATAGTAGTTCAAAAAGAAACACTATTCAGCTGAAACTCTGCACACGTTCTGTCATTTTAAGATGCTTTGAATCATCTTTACAATCATAGTAAAGCTGACCTTTATTCCTGCTCTGTGCCACCCATGTGCTCCGTCAGCACAACCACAATTTAAAGTGTTTTCCTAATGAATATCTGCAAGGTCAGTTTTAAAACTGGAATGGTCTTTTGTCCACACCTCGGGATGATTAATCAAGGGAATCTGTCAGCCCACAAAAGTCGTTGTGAGTGATCTTGTGCACTTTTAGCATTGTATTCCGTCTGCGCTTTAGCCAAGTGTCATTATGGTCATGCGGTGCAGACCCGAATGCAGAGAATAGATGGATTCCTCGGTCTCTCTGAGCCGGATGGAGAGTCAAGGTTAGTTTTTTCATTTCAGCCCTGCTTTGATGTGCTATATGAGCTGGATCAAAGACTACACCAATGAAGCTGTCCTAAGGCACAGATGCTGGGAGAAGTTCCAGAGCCACATGCTGCTA
>CAIGQQ010011120.1:0-12490 GCA_903798035.1 Danio albolineatus
TTTTTCAAATTCAAAGTGTCCTTTTTCTGTGCATTTGAATCCAATTATGGATGGTGAATTTGTGTCACTTTGAGAGCTTTAAGTGTCAGACGCCGTGCCGTGGCAATAGATTGGCTCTCAAGAGCATATTAGCCGCGTCATTTATGAGGCACGATTAGCAGTCATATAAAGCAGGAGATAGCAGAGCACATGAGGGAAAAGCCATGTTGCATAACAGAACGTACACCATGCCAGCTCGCTACACTCATTATTCTCACTTAGTCTCCTGTTTTAAATGGAAAACCATAGACAGATGAATAAAAACAAGTTTAGAGATCAGCTCACAGTTCATTTGCGTCACTGTTACAACATTCAAGCATGTAAACACCCACACAAACACACACACACGCGCACTCACACACAAACACATGTAGTTTATGCATACAGACACAACCAGTCAAAGATTCAGAGAAGAAAAATGAAATGAGGAAAATGTCACTGAAATGTCATTTCAAATGTAAAACACTTCAGAATTCAACACAATTTTTGTAATGTACGGGTTTTGTGTTTCCAGACGCATATTTAACCTATAAATGCCTTAATGCTCTAATACAGGGGAGCCCAAACCTTTTCTCACAAAGGGCCAAAAAGCAAACTTGATTGAGGCTAGTGGACCAAAGGTAAATATAGTTACCATGGGTAATTTCCTAATTTATTTAATAATATTTTAAAATAAATAGAAAATATTGCTTTTTATTAACTAATACAGCATTTTTTACATTGCATAATGAACTTATTACAGTCAAAACAAAAACACATCTCATTTGTAACATAATGGAGTTGCATATTATTTGCTCACCAATGTCTTCTGCATAGTCCTCTATCCGTCAAGTGACATTATTTATATTTTAAAAAATCAGATTTATTTACAACATTAAAATGATACATTTCATTTCAGTTTGCTTTTTTTTGTAGCTCAGCAATAAAACAAACAAACAAGTAAAAGTTATTTCAAATTAGAAATAATGATCTCTTTTCGTTCTCATTCTCTTCTTAAATTGCATGGTGGTCCAAATCAAAGGTTACAATTTGCCAATTTTGGCCCACAGGCCCTACTTTTTTGCAAATGTGACCCTGGATTACAAAACCTGGAACAAAAAATCTCAGGTTGCACAAGTTTATTTTTTTGGCAAATTTCTACTGTAAATGTATATAGCTATAAATGTACATTGCTAGGAACTTGAGCACCTTTAAATATGATTTTCTGTGTTTTTATTTTTTATTTATTACTTTTTTATTTATTTTTATTTTTTCAAGATTACAGGTTCAAATAATTAATAGTTTAGCTCAAATTTATTTGGCTTTATATTGGCTAGCTTTCTGCAACTCTCACATGGATGCCCACTGAAGCTAAGCAGGGCTGCACCCAGTCAGTACCTGGATGGGAGACCACATGGGAAAGCTAGGTTGCTGCCGGAAGTGGCATTAGTGAGATCAGCAGGGGGCGCTCAACCTGCAGTCTATGTGGGTCCTAACGCCCCAGTATTGATGGGGAGTCTATACTTCTTAGTGAGGGGTATCTTTCGGATGAGACGTTAAACCGAGGTACTGACTCTCTGTGGTTTTTAAAAACCCCCAGGATGTTCTTCGAAAAAGAGTAGGGGTTCAAAATTTGCCTACTGGCCTCTGTCCATCAGGGCCTCCTAACCATATCATGATGGGCTTCATCACTGTCTCCTCTACACCAATCAGGTAGTGTTTATTGTGTGAGGTCTGGAGCTATATGGCTGCCATCACCTCAGGTGGATGCTGCACACTGGTGGTGGATGAGGAGATTCCCCCAAAAGTGTGCAAATGTGTCCAGAAAAGTGCTATGTAAATATTATTAATTAAATATGATTATTAATTACATATTATTATTAATATTATTATTAATTACAATACAATTTATATAGTAGTACAAAAAGAACAATAATTATTATGAATAAAATTATAATACAATACATCAAATAATACATCTAAAAAGTCCTATTATCTTAAACATTTCAAGCATTGTTAACGTTGCATGACTGCAAATGTTGCAACAATCACAATTTGAGAAATATTAAAAATTCACTAAAATAATACCAAAAAAATATATATACTTTTTTCAAGGTCACAAATTTGTATCACTTTCTTTCTTCTGTGGAACATTCTTTTTAACATCACAGTTTGATTTAAGGTAAATTCAAATTTTTCTAAGAAATAATCAAATCAATCGCTTAAATAATTACAGTACAATTTATATAATGGTCCAAAAAGAACAATAATTATTATGAATAATATTATATTTTATAATTTAAACAAATAATTAATGAATCTAGAAAGTCCTGTTATCTTAAACACTTCAAGCATTGTTAACACTGCAAGTTAACTGAAGTAGCGTCATTCTAACAGCCTATGGTTGACAACTTCAGTCGTCTGATTTCCAATTGGTCAGACAAGAATTGGCTGAAAAATGTGGATAACATTGTGATTTAATTATGTTCCGCTGACATCAGAGAGTTCTACGTCTGCCCAAATAACCCATTTATTCGCTCGCTCTCTTCTTCTGCCTTTAAAGAAACCCCAGGAAAAAAAAAGAAAGAAAGGTTAATAACAACCCTTCCTGTGTCATATTCGACACGACCAGCCATTGGACTAATTATATTCATTATGGCCGCATGGATGTCTACTTATCCTTCTTAATGACAGACCACATGAAAAAGCCCTCTAAACACATATCTATTATTTAATCAAACTGTTCCCATTTGGTACAGGCAAAATGGAATGAGCAGCCTTTATTTTTGGCCTGAATGAATTCTCTGTGAACACGCCAAAGGCCGAGAGAAGAGAAAGCAGGCCTTTAATTTGTAGCTTTTGATTTGAATCGCCATTCAGATGACAGAAAGGTACAGTTTATTCTGACAATCAGAGCTGCTGAAGAGGAATAGATATTATTAAGGATTAGAGATGAGCTTTCCAGTGAGGATGAGACAAGCCGTTTCCTTTTGTTCTCTTCTCTTTTCTCTCTGTGTGTCAAACTCTGCCGTAGACCACACAAAAAAAGAGAGATATATCCAGTAGCTGTCGTGTTGACAGTTTGGGTACTTCCTCTCCAAAGCCAAGCAGGGGCCACATGCAGTGTCACTGTTCGTCTTTAATCAAAGCCGCACTCGCATAAAATAGGGATGAATAAATAGAACAGAAAAGTGAAAATCGTTGTATTTTACTATTATATGCAACCTGCAGGTTTTTTTTCTATACAAGAATAAACCCAATCAAAAATAAAAGCCTCCAAAAATGCATGAGGTGAAATTTGTTTTGTGCTCATGAAAATAAAGTGAATTAGGACTGTGGCTCTCAATTATTTGGAAGTCATATGATAGCATTTTTAAAGGAACAACTGAAATGTAACAGTTATTCGGTCAAATCATCTGTTTGTAAATCATTCTTTCAGTTCAGACCTTGTTTATGAATTTAATCTAGCTCGCAAAGTCACTGTGAACGAATCACACTTGAAAGATATCAGTCAATAAGAACTTACTGTACATTTCTGTCTCTAACCAAAGGCTATCATTATGCTTCAGAAGACATTTGGGTCCAATCCCAATTATATATATGTACCCCTACCCTTCCCCTTGAAACAGAGTTCAAATGAGTCGATGATCACGACTGCTCTAGTTATTCCAGTTATTTTTTGGTATTTATCTTCAGGAAATGAAGGCAACAATATCATGTTATCATAACAATATAATGTAGCAATTAGCTCGTAACTGTACTGTGCATGTACACCATGGCCACATCATCTGTGTAAACACAAGAAAACAGTAATATTTTACCAGACACTGTAAAAAGTTAATTCCCAGCCACTAGACTTTTCTGACAGGGTTTTCAAATGTCATCGAGTGTCAGATGTGACAGTATGTTGTAGGACTGCTATACAGGAGTTGCTATTATAGATTACTCGTCCATTCATTTTTTTTTCGACGTAGTCCCTTTATTAATTTGGAGTCGCGGAATGCCCTTACCCAGCGGATGCCCTTCCAGCTGCAACCCATACACACTCATTCACACACATACACTACGGACAATTTAGCTCACCCAATTCACCTATATTGCATGTCTTTGGACTTGTGGGGGAAACCCGAGCACCCAGAGGACACCCACACGAACACGAGGAGAACATGCAAACTCCACACAGAAATGCCAACTGACCCAGCTGAGGCTTGAACCAGCGACCTTCTTGCTGTGAGGCAATTGTGCTACCCACTGCAGCACCGTGACACGCTATTATGGATTATAGATAGCGAAATTTAGTCTTGAGGGGTTTTTTTTTGTTCGTTTTTTTAAAAACCCTGACGGTAAAACACAAATGCAGTTATGAATGTATTAAAACATATGCTTGTTTGTCGTAAGAATTCGGAATAATGACAAAAATACTAATTTGTGCATCTCCTTACTTCCATGTGCAGCTATGCTGCCATTGTAGAAGGTGTATTCGAGGAAATTTTCAAACCCTTTGATTTCGAGTGTGGTCCTGAAAAATCTTCATTTCAAGGCGTATTTAGCCCTTCCCCTTAGCCCTACACCTTCAAGATAAAGTGAATTGGGACACCCCTACCCCTTCACATGAATGCACAAAAAGAGTGGTAAGGTGAAGGGCTAAGGGGTAGAATTGGGATTGGGCCTTGATATAGCACACAAACCACTTTTTGGTTGATATTAAGCTTTTCTTTTTTTTAAAGGAATAGTTCGCCCAAAAATTAAAACTCTGTCATTATTTAACTCATCCATTACTTGTTTCAATGGCCGCTGTTGCCACTGGCTTGATTAGTTGGGACTTATGGAGCTGCGCATCGATGAATTTGCTCTTTAGTGTTTGGACTTTCAGCAATGAATTTTAAACCACACTGAACAGAACTAAAAATGTACCTAAACTCTGAACGTCCATGTTAAGCTGCTTTGACACAATCTACATTGTAAAAGCGCTATAATAAATAACATAAATTGAATTTAATTGAATTCAAACCTACTGTATACGAGTTTTTATATTGTTTTGAACCCGAAAGAAGATATTTTGAAAAATGTGGAAAACCTGTAACCATTGACTTCCTTAGTAGTTTTTTTTCTACTATGGAAGTCAATGCTTGCAGATTTTCAGCTTACTTCAAAATATCATCTTTTGTGATAAATAAAACAAAGATGCTTTTAACGGTTTGGAACCACTTGTGGATGAATAAACATTGAGTAACTTAATTTTGGGGTGAACTATCCCTTTAAGCTTAAAAGCTCTGTTGAATTCTGCAAGCATTTCACTCAACATGCAAGTGTGTACATATTAATAGAGCTTTTGGATATTTTTTTCCTTTAATTAAACCAAAGTGTCGTTTTTTAAAATGAACTACCTGATCCAGTTTACAAAGCCAGTATAAATGAATCACACCAATTTGGCTCACTAATCCACTTGCAGAGAAATTATCATTAAATTAGAAATAAAGATGAACTCAACATCTGTCTGTAAGTCACAAAAAGCTACAGAATTGCATCTAATATATCAAACAACTCTCATGTTGCTGTTTTATTGCTTTTGTGTTTTTTTAAAAGCTTTAAATCCGATGTTTTTTTCTATTTAGCAATTGCATAGAAAAGCCTTAATTTAGTATTTCTTTCTTTCTGTCATTTTCTACTCAAAGTCAGGATCAAAGTTTAAACCAACATGAGTGCATTAAAACAATGAGGGAACTTTGATTTTGGGGGGAACCTTTTCCTTTAAATAAAACGCAGTGTGAAAAGCAGTTGTGAAAACCGTTTCAGCAAATTACTGATGCACAATCTCCCAGATGTGTTACTTTTTTAACTTCCTCTGCTTTTTTTAATCGCACGTCGCGCGCCTAGAAGTGCTGTTATAATGATTAAAATTGCACATATCTCTATTATCTAGCCGGAGAGAAAAATCTCACCAGAACGTTCTGTAGATGGCTCATGCCAAGATGAGTGATGTGATTGTTGCTCAGTATCAGCGTTCTCAAACCGGTCTTCTGAAAGCTCAAAGCATCGCAAATCTCCTCCAAACCTGTGGAACAAAGAGAGATGACTACACAAGAGCTGAAACAAATTGTGCTTTTTAACCACAAAAACCTATTCAAGCGTGCTATTGGCAGCACACAATACGTCCTCAAACGAAATGGGCGTACCTGAGTCAGACGTGGCATTGTTGCTTAGGTCCAAGGTTTTAAGAGTGCTGTTGAATTTGAGCAGGTCGGCAACTTGCATGGAGTCCTGATAGCCGTTGAGGTTGTTTTCAGAGAGGTAAAGCTCCTGCAAAGCGACGTTCCTTTTCAGAGCACCGACTAGGGCAAGAATTGAGAAAAATCTTCAATAAGCATTGTCCTTTGTCCTTGTCCGAGATATGTGTGCCCAGTGCAACAACAAAAGATGTCATGTAAGACAATCTGGAGGGACAAAAAAAGAAGAACGGATTTCTATGAATGCAGAGAGCAGTTCTTCCAAACCACAACAAAGGCTCATTGAAAACTTGAGGTTGTGCAGGACTAACTCCATTATCGTTTTTATTTACATCGCTGTGATTATCACGGCCATCATTTTAATCGTCAACATCATTACGTCTCCCTTTTAGGGCCAGAGAGGCTTTCATGGGCTTTTTGTCTGTGGACTCGCAGAGCAGTCTGTCCAAATCAATGCGGCAGATTTGATCAGACCCTTTCGGTTGCATGCGGAATGCCAACATCGTCATCATACACAGTAGGAACCAAATAGGGGGATCGTTGAATTGATCGGAGGGACTCCACTGTGCGAGTCAGCGAGTCCCGCAATCAGGGCCCCACCGATCGATAGCAATGATCAGAAGCTGGGCGTCCCGCTGGGAAGAATGAGGGGGGCGGCCGAGTGGCCCCAAAATATCAAATGGATCCACATGCTGCTTAAAGAGACAGAGCCACCAAGACATGGGATGTGCCACTCCACTCCTCTGTCTCATTTAAGGTCATTTTATCGGGTTTTGTTAATGGCCTGTGTCTACAACATCTCCTTCTCTCTTTCAGTCGTTTTCAGGGGCTGCCGTTTCCATTCAGACATTAACATGATGGTACTGCAGTGACAAAAAACTATGTACAGGATACCCTGATGACCAAAAAGAGCAGTGTGATTTGCTTTCAACATCCAATATACAGTAGTCTCCCAAATGCAATATGTGATTAGTTTGGTGAATGAATTGACAAAAGCCATGGTTTATCCTGTCATATAATTTATGTATCACATCCCAAATAAAACTAAATAATAATAACATAGAATGTATTATGTTATAAACAATATAATGTAATGATGGAAATATACAAAAAGCATTTCTACTTACTGTAGGCTTGACATGATTGTATACTTGTCCATCAGAAGTGTAATTTTTAAGGAGTAAGTGAATTGTTTTCCTTGCTTTACTGGACAAGTAATCTTGCTAAAACATCAAACTACACTGTAAAAAAATCTGTAAAATAACAGTTAAATGACTGTATATTTTCAGATTTTTTCCGTAGTACAAGTGTTATGAGTGTTTTTCCGTTTATATACATTTTCGAATTGCATTATGGGACCGGACCGCAGCTCAGACAGCGTTTGATGGACTCCAGGACATGTAGTTCTACCTCTTTTTTCACCTGGTAAGTACGGTTAATAAAAAAATATATTACAATTATAAAAAATACTTTACCATTTTTAGCGTTATACAACAGTGAATTACGTTGAATATTGTTAATAAGAACACTTTTTTTTCATTAAGGTCGAACAGTACTATAAGTGGTTAAATGTAATACAAACGAGCATTTAGCTAATGATTTTTTACCTTTTCACTGTATGCGTTTTCCTAGTCAGTAAATATGCTATGTGTTAATTTACAGTTGTTTGTATTTTTTTAAACTGCCGTGCTCGGGAAGTGACGTCCCACTCCTTCTCCTGACAGGATTAACGGTAAACTTCACCTCGTCTGTGAGAGTGTAAAAGGTATGTCAACTATTTAATAGAAATATAAACTAATTGCACAGTGCATTAAACAATGGCTAGCATTCAAAGTGTGTGACATTGTGTAGTTTGGCTGATATATCCTGCTGAAGGTGTAATGTTATTTTAACGTTTATATTGGTAGTGTATATCCTTAAAAACACAGAAAATAACCGTTTTAATATTAAAAAAAACTTAAATTTATATTAAATGTTTCATGTTTTTACAGAAATTTAACCATTAAAAAACAGATTTTTTTTTTTTTTATGTGGGCACACTGTCAAATAACGGAAGTTTTCTGTTTATAATTTACAGTAAAAAGTCTGTGTAATGAGCTGCCAGTGTATTTTCCCATTTTTTTACGGATTTTTCTTTTTTTTAATGTCACTATATAATTACTGTATGTGTATTACGCACAATTATGTGTATTTTTGTTCATTAAGAAAATACTTCGAAAGAATGGTAACAGCAGAACTGTATCAACATCTAAACATTTCGGCAATTTTGAATGAATCAGATGATCCGACTCGTACTCCACCATTGAGAGCTGTTTCATTTTTAAATAAATCAGCTTTTTGAATTAATGAATTGAATGGCTCACTGATTGTCAGTCACTTGCTGCCACCTACTGGCACTTATATTTATTATAATTAGATTTGTCATTATTATTATAGCATTTTCACTCTAACATATAATTTTTGTAATTTAACAAATAACATAATGATGATAGTCATTTTAGACTGCAAAAGCATTCATGCTACATTTGACTATAATTAAACTGCATTTGTTTTATATTTAAAAGGCTTCGTCTTTGATTCCAGTTGGCAAAATAAACAAGTGCTCAGTTAGACAAACATTAATGCACAAAAACGGCTTTATTGTGAGAGAGTCATTAATGAAATGTATCAAAGAACTAGCACTTCAATGAGTTCATTCGGGGAATAATTTGTCAGAGTCAGACCAATTCTAATGAGTCTTTTTTTTTAATTCTTCATTGAAAAGATTCAGTTCATAGGAGTCATTTGTTCAAGAATCAAACTATACTGAACTGCTAGGCACAGTTTTTTGCAAGCTACTTGAAAAGTAGAAACTTAATTACGAGATGTGATTTTATTTCTATCATAAAATAGTATATAAAGTCGTATTTTGCAACACATTTGTGAAAAATAAAGCCACAAAATTGTGAGATGGCAATTAGAACGAACAAACCTTTTACTCTGAGGCAAAAACCTATGTCCTAATGACAATGCCGTTCACAATTTTGAAGGGCCATCCCATCTCTGTGGCTGTAGTCCTATGTCCTTTTTTAAGAGGTAAGCTCTACAGTGCCACGGGAAAGACTCCATCTCACAGCGAGCTGGCCGAAGTGTCCTGAACGGATCGGTGCAGCAATGTGTAAAGTGACAGGAAGAAGATTACGACATCTAATCCAAGCCCAGTCTAGCTGTTAGGGTCACTGGGCCAAAATCTGCCACTCCTCCCCTTGTCCTGCTTCATCTGTTCCTGCTGGCCAGAGTCGCTCATGGAGAACGCTCATTTTAAACACACGCTATCTGTACTTTAGTACTGACATATTGCAGTGTTCGCACTTTAGAGCAAGTGAAGTGACTTGTAGACCCATATTAGCACTTTCTGCATTGTTAAAAAAAATCTTTGTGAACATTAGGTGTGATTTTGATTGAAGATAACGCACCCTTTGGGACGGTATGTTGTGCTGTCTCGATATCATTAAAGTATGTAAAACTCTGCCTGGAGTCAATGTACTTATGCAGTGGGAAATGTTGCACAGCACTTGCTAGACCAACACCAAGCCAAATGTCACAATGAAGAGAAGAGAAAAAAACATTTGGCCCTCCCTGATGAGCCTATATTAGCACAGATGCAGTGTTTTCAGGATTCACTCACATTTAAGACCCTTTTAAATTCTTTGCTCAAGGAAAGTTACTTTACAAATACGTTAACAACAGTATACTGTTAGCAAACCTTTCAATGAGTACATTTACATTGACACCAATAATCCGATATTATTGATTAAAATTACGGTAATGGAACTAAACATAAATCGAATCAAGATGTGGCGTATGCAGATTTTAGTCGGATAATTGATTAACACCTTAATCAAACTATTACCATAGTGTATGATTTTTGCCGCATTTGTTGACAGGATATTGCATACAAACACACGGCTGTTTGACACTATTCTCTGCACTTACCGAGTCAGTGAAGGACCACAGACACCTGCATGTTTTGTTTTGTTTTGTTTCCTATATGACGTGAGGGATCAAATTCCATTAAAACAAGCAGTTCATGCTCACATCCAATATCTCTTTTGTCATGAGGGACATGCATGTGGGACATTTTCATTCATTCCTGAATGAAAGTGAAAGTGCCAAACTGCAGTTGAAGTCGATAAATTAAAAATGAAACAACCAAAATTACATGAAACTCCGGAAATGTGGATAGTGATGACAATAATCAAACTATGTGCTATAACATGTAAAACAGGACCATGAAAGGAACATTTAAAAAAGCAACTCATGTAAACACCTTAATCATATTATTGTCTTATTCAGATTAAGGTATTTTGACTACTGATGTCCATGTAAACGTAGTCAATGTCACCTACGATGCTGTGTTTGGGTGAATATGTAAGTATGTTTTTCTCTAAACAACAGTAAGCATCCTGTACAACTAAAATTACAGGAAAGCATCTGATAATAGCGATGTGCAATGTTTGCTCTAGCTGTGCAAATCAGCACTCGACTCACGTCATGCTTTTGTATACAGTACAGCACTTAATGTGGGATATTGCTTTAAAGAATACAGCCTTGCGCGTACCACATATGGAAAAACATTGTCAGTGTTGGTTTCAAGCAGAAATGCGTTTCCATTTTTACTATAAATACACAGGCAAATATTTGTATGCACTACAGACAATTTCCTTGTCAAAGAAGGTGGATTCTCATATATCTGTAACTACACCATTCCTTTACATAAAGGAGCATATGCACACAGACTTTTAATTTCAGCCAGCCAGCCTCAGTGCTGTCTTTCCATTATAAAATTGGCACGTTTAAGGTCTGATTTCTTTAAAAATCAGTGATCTTCACTGCCTGATAGATATACGATATAAAGTAAGTCTCAGACCGGACAAGAAGCACTGCATTAAATTCCATTTTACCCTGCCATATCATTTAAAATATGACAGTTTATTTTACCCCAGTATTTTCAATGGAGTTTCAGCTCTCGCCTTCTGATCCAGAGGTCTTTCATTTCATTTAATGCTTGAACAATTAATAAATGCTTAAGTCTTTTTAACTGAATGTTTTGTAATTACATTCTAACATCAATGCTGTAAAAGTAACCTTATGAAATTAAAAATAGTCACATTAAGGTTTCACCAGAAGTATATAATTGGCTGAAAAACGCTAGCTGTGCACATACCCCACTGCCATAGAACAGCAGTATATTCTTAGCAGCTGACGCAAAGTTTTCCACAACGTTTGTTTTGGCTAGCAGCTTAAAACTTGCAAAACCAAGTTTGTTTCGGTCTGATTTAGTTTGAAATGACATCACGCCAGTTTGTTGTTCGGATTTACTTGAAGCACATTGAGGTCTTAATCCAGCGCAAACACATAAAAAGAGTTTGAAAAAAATGCAGTTGACCCCATTTCCCACAATGCACCGTTATTTGCATTTCACAGCACAAGGTCATATTCTCAGGCCGCTGGCACCCAAACTTTTTTCTATTGTTAGATCGCATGCACTTCAAGTGAATGGTGTGTGCTGGGCATACCAAGTGTGAAGAGAGGTTTGCCGCTCAGGCAGGTGTTTTCAAGGTGTAACACTGTCAGCCTGCTGGTGAGAAGGGCTTTTGACAAGGCCTGTGCGGCGTAGTCCACCATGGGCATGTTGCAAGCATCCAGCCTCCACAGGCATCCACTCTGAAGACACCAGACAGCAAACCATCAGAGTGAGAGAGAGAGAGAGAGAGAGAGAGAGAGAGAGAGAGAGACTCAGAGGCCTGGTTTTGCCCTCACTGCGGACTGGCCTTTCTGTCTCACCCTCTCTCATCAAAAAGCCACCCTGTCTACAGAAGCAGAAACGTCAAAAACCGGAAAACAATTCTGACGGGAGGTTCCCAAAGATCTGCAGGCCATTCCGGAGATTCATCCTTTAGTCCACCACTTCAAAAGTGTCCAGATTTTTTTCTTCTTTTCCTTTCTTGGGAGAATTTGATTGATCTCATATAATACTGCCTGAGAGCGTGCCTTTGCTTTTTACCATTGAAGTCCTCGTCACCATGAGGTGATGCTGTCTTTCATCTAGAGCGGTTGCTAAATGAACACATATTGTCAGGAGTTTTATGAGGACTATAATGATGTCCATTAAAATCAAAGTGTGAATGTGGCTTTATTCAGCAGTGCAGACATTTTCATCTTTGATGCATGGTAATTCATTGCGTCCAATTCAAGCTGAATAC
>CAIGQQ010011168.1:0-23028 GCA_903798035.1 Danio albolineatus
ATATATATATATATATGTACATGCATGTATACATAAATGTATATAAAAATACATATAACGTTTATTAAATCAAGACTTGGCTACTTGGAAAACGTATATATATATATATATTAACAACTAGCTGAAGAGTAACAAGCACCTATATAAACATTTTACATAACTTAAAAAAGGGTAACAAACAACTGAAACACATCTTAAAACTATTATAATAACCAACCACTATTGTAATTAAAAAGTCACTGGTATCTATATGACTCGCTAAAAAAATGTATATTAGTCACTGGATTAAAGGGACATATCAGCCAAAAATAAAACTACTCAAGAGGTTCCAAACCTTTGAGTTTCTTTCTTCTGTTGAACACAAAAGGAGATATTTTGAAGAAAGCTGAAAACCTGTAATTATTGACTCCCATAGTGGGAAAAGCAAACACAGGTTTCCAAGATTTTTCCAAACATCTTCTGTTGTGTTCAACAGAAAAAAGTAAAGTAAAACTTTAAATCAAGTAAACTGCGAGTAAATGACAACAATAACCACTTAAGTAGTGAACTATCTCTTTAAGTGCAAGTATCTACTACACAGGATAAAATGCCTAGTCATCTAGCACAAACTAATTTTCAGGACCAAAACTCAGCTGTTCTGCAGAGCTGACCCGAGTGAAGCGCGTGTCCTGAGCGAATCAGGCATTAATCAGAGCAGAATTCAAGGAATGTAATGGTCGGACAGATAAACCATCCCGCATTCCTCATCATCACACCAGAGGACAAGTGTAAACACTGAAAACAACCGATCGGAAGCACGAAAACTTACTGACCTCGTCTCTCTGATACAACAGATATGTAATCCTCCGATAAAATAAAGATAAAATGGTGGTCATTTCAGTATTACTGACGCGCATCATTTGTTAACCCACAAGTGAAATCACGGCGAAACTTTTCCTGCTACTGATCTCATACGTCACGCTTCTCAGTAAAGACAGATGAATGATACTCAACGGAAAACTACAAAAAGTGGCACTTAAAAGACTTTTACCTCCAGACGACGTCAAAACAACGTTTAACTGACGAGCATACATGTTTAACTACGACACAGCGTCAGTGAAATAACACGAGGCCTCGATGACAAACTTTAAACACAAAGAGGCTCGAGATCGCGCAAACTGTAGCTACTAAAGTTTCTACTCACCATCTCTAATGAGACCACACTTTTTTCTTTCGCTGTTTTTCTGCAGTTGTTCTTTTATTTACACTCCTATCCTCTTTTTTTCGGACGGTTTCTTTTCTTGAGCATCCGTCAGCTACGACAAGTGCAGCTCGCTCACACACAAACACACTTGGGAACGACTGGTGTCCTCATGCACGCACACCCACGAGCACTCCAGCGCTGCTCCGTCCTCCGTCCGAGGCATGACGGGAACTCAAGGCGGCGAAGTTTGTCTTCACACCAGTACCCCTACTCAAAACTTTAGGAATTTCGAAATGTAAAGTGTATATATGTCTAGATTGTTTTCTTAGGAGGCAGCATAGGTTTATTTAATTTTTTAATCAAAATTGTATTTTTGTGTGATGATCACAAATCAAAACAACAACAGGTTTAGACTGTTTAGTCAGTAATTGGTGATTCAAAAGTTAATGATTTGCTTACTAATTCAGTTATTTTTACTTCTAAACGAAATTACACAATCTTCGGCATTATGTGTGATGTAGCTTTAATTTGTGCTGAATAACATGTTTGTTTAAACGCTTTATAAGAACTTTTTTTTATTTTATTGTAGACTGCATGTGAATTCTTAAAGGGCTGGTTCACCCAAAACTAAAATCTGTCATAATTTATTCACCCTTTACTTGCTCCAAACCTGTTTGAATTTCTTTTGTTAAACACAAAAGAAGAGACTTTCATGAAAGCTGCAAATATGTAACCATTGACTTCCGTAGTGTTTTTTTTTTTTTTTTGCTACTATGGAAGTCAACGGTTACAGGTTAACATATTTCAAAATATCTTTTTTGGTGTATGAAAACATAAATACCTCTGATTCCACTTGAGCGTGGAAAAACATTCATCTTCTTATCAGACCCATGAGGTACCTCTAAGTGCTGTCATGTATATAAAATTGTCGTTAAATATTAAAAATTTATCATAACATGTTATTATTATAAATGTTTAATACAATGTTTGACACATTTATACCTTACATATTTGTAATCAAAAAGGTTTATACTTGCAAAACTGTTTTATAGTTATAATAAATAAATACGGTGATGATAAATTGTTGCACCTCACTAATTTACATGAGTCTAAGAAAAGCTCTATGGCAAGACGTTTTGACTATTATTCATTCTCATATTCTCATTCTCATATATTGCACCTGTTTCCTGTTTGCTCTAGCCGAGTGTAGCTGTGTGTTTGTTGCTCTCTAGCCGAGTGTACCTCTAGCTCAGCTCATCTGCTGCTAAGTTCAGTTTTATTTTAAATTTGATTACTAGACGTCGCGATCAAACTCCGCCGATCATTTTATATACTAAATCCATAAATTTTAGTACTGCAACCGTGAGCTCACTGTGTTAGCATCGCAGCTAACATTCCAACAATCCAGCTGTAAGTACTCTAGCTGATCTTTGGTCTGTTTTCTCTGCCCGATTTAACAGTTTACAATCCCTTATCAAGACTATAAAACTTTGTCGATCAAGTTAATTACTAGCTCTTTAATTTTAAATCTCTTCCACGGTCACAGCAAAGCAGCTCACGTGCAAACAGCTCAGGGTTGGGCTTTTTTCAGACCCCGGCTTGCTTTTGCGCTCTCTTTTCCAGTTTGTTTGCTGATTCGCGTCTATTTTTCCTCCTACGAGTGTCGTAGTTTATCTGCTTACTCGTGCCCGACTGCACCCTCGTATTTCACCTTTATATCTCACCCAGATTTTGATCGCGCCTATCGCGCTATTTGTTTATTTTGCTTTCACTTTCTAGTTAACTAGCTCGCGTCTATTCTCTCACGTGCATCGTCCAGTTTAATCACACATTCCGCCTATTTACACCTTTTATATTACGTTATAAATCACTTTGTGCAGGTGTTCTCTCTCTCTAGTTCTCTCTCTCCAGTTCTCTCTCTCTCCTTCTCTCTTCATTGACTACTGCTGATTAAACAGAAACCCGTCTGCTCCTGTTAACTCTATACGCTGCTGTGGTAAGTCAGAATTTACTTCGACTCACGGTGAGTAAAAATGGCTTCTCCTGCTCTTGTCACATGCATTTCATGCCACATGTTTAGTGTATCTCTCTCTGTCAGCAAGGAGGGCTTCACATGTGATAAATGTAAGGAAATAGTTAGGCTGACAGAGAAGATCTCAGAATTAGAAACACACATCCAAACTTTAATTAAGGATAGTAAGAGTCCTAGGTCCCTAGATAAGGATTTGGATGTGACTAGTCTAGCAAGCCATTCACATTGTTCGGCTCCGGTTGTTGCGTCTTTGCAGAGAGACGGCTGGGTCACCGTGAGGGAAACTAGAAGTGGGAGAAAACACCGTATGTCCGTTCCAACATCAAACAGGTTTAGCCCCCTCAGTGATGCACCCACTGAGAAACCTGATGAAAGTGCCCTTGTGATTGGCGACTCCATAGTACGGAACGTACAAATAGAGACACCAGCCACCATAGTCAAATGTCTGCCGGGAGCCAGAGCGCCTGACATCATGTCAAATTTAAAAGTACTGACTAAATCTAAACGTAAGTTCAGTAAGATCGTTATCCACGTCGGTGCTAATGATGTTCGACTACGTCAGTCGGAGATCACTAAAAGTAATATTAAAGAGGTGTGTGATCTTGCAAAGACGATGTCAGACACCGTAATATGCTCTGGTCCCCTGCCCGCTTATCGTGGTGACGAGTTTCACAGCAGACTCTCATCACTCAATGGCTGGATGTCAAAATGGTGCCCACTGAATAACATAGGTTTTGTAGACAATTGGCCAAGTTTTTGGGGTAGACCTGACCTGTTGAAGAGAGATGGTCTTCATCCCACTCGGGCTGGAGCAGCTCTCCTCTCTAGTAATCTGGCATATAGTCTTAGTGCTGGCATTTGACTAACTGGGGCCCAGGTCAGGGAGCAGACAGATTGGCTTAACCAACCGTCTGCTAGTCTCCACGGTTTACCCAACTCAAATAATCTGCAGCACATAGAATCACCTAGATATAAGAACATAGAGACTGTGTCTGTTCCCCGAGCCTCTAAATATAAAAAACTCCCAAATCCATTTAAAGGTAATAATCTAATTGATGTTCAAAAAATAAAAAATAAAGCTAACCAAAAAATAAAACTCGCATTATTGAACATTAGATCGCTGTCATCTAAAACTCTTTTTATTAATGATTTGATAACTGATCTAAAGCTAGATGCTCTCTGTCTAACAGAAACCTGGATAAAACCAGATGATTACATGCCCCTAAATGAGTCTTCACCTGAAGGATATCATTATAGACATGAGCCGCGTCCTAAAGGCAAAGGTGGAGGCGTGGGCATAATATACAGTAATATTTTTAGTGCTACTCAGCGATCTGATTTTAAATATAATTCATTTGAAGTAATAGTGATGTATATTTCAGTGAACAATTTAAACAATACATTTCAATCTAAATTTGTACTGGCAACTGTTTATCGGCCTCCAGGGCACCATACCGACTTTACAAAAGAATTTGCTGATTTCTTATCTGAAATAGTTCTGGCCACAGACAAAGTTATAATTGTTGGTGATTTTAATATTCATATAGATAATGAAAAAGATGCTTTAACGCTGGCCTTCTTAGACATACTAGCCTCTGTTGGAGTGAAACAGCATGTCTCAGGGCCTACCCATCGACATAATCACACTTTAGACCTAATATTATCACATGGTATTGATATTGATAATGTTGAAGTTGTGCAGCAGAGTGATGACATTTCAGATCACTATTTAATCTCCTGTTTATTGTGCATCGATAGCTCTACAAAATCATCTTCTATTCACAAATATGGCAGGACGATCACCGCTAGCACTAAGGATGATTTTGTTAGTAACCTACCTGATCTGTCTAATTTTTATAACATTCCAGGCAGTCTAGAAGAGCTTGACACTGTAACTGAAACCATTGATTCCGTCCTTTCTAATACGTTAGATATAGTTGCTCCGTTACACTTCAAAAAGATTAGGGAAAAAAATCCGACGCCATGGCACAATGAGCACACACGTGTCTTAAAGACAGCAGCCCGGAAAATGGAGCGTAGATGGAAGAAATCAAAACTAGAAGTTTTTCGTCTGGCCTGGAAAGAAAGTTCGCTTAACTTTAGAAAAGCTTTAACGTCAGCCAGATCTGCTTATTTTTCAACTTTAATAGAAGAAAATAAACATAACCCTAGGGTCCTGTTTACCACGGTAGCTAATCTAACTAAAAATAAAGCATCAACATGCATTTCTCAGCATAGCAGTAATGACTTTATGAACTTTTTCACACGCAAGATTAATGATATCAGAGATAAAATAAGCACCAACAGTCTGCCTCCTACAGCCTCGTCCCAATTAGAGCATTGTAGACCGGTAATGGATAAACTTCAAATTTTTTCAACAGTAGGTGAGGAAGAATTATCTAAACTGATAAATTCGTCAAAATCAACAACGTCTATGCTAGATCCCATACCGACCAAATTATTAAAACAATTGTTTTCAGAAGTTTCTGAACCTGTTCTTAACATTTTGAATTCATCCCTACTCCTAGGATACGTTCCTAAAACTTTTAAACTAGCTGTCATTAAGCCTCTTATTAAAAAAACACAGCTTGATCCTAAAGAACTAGCAAATTATAGACCAATTTCAAACTTGCCTTTTCTATCAAAGATTTTAGAAAAAATCGTATCTGCTCAACTATGTTCCTTCCTACAAAGAAACAATATTTATGAAAAATTTCAATCTGGATTTAGAGCATTTCATAGCACAGAAACCGCACTCCTAAGAGTCACAAATGACCTCCTTCTGTCGTCCGACCGTGGTTGCATTTCTTTCTTAGTGCTATTGGACCTCAGTGCTGCATTTGATACAGTTGATCATAATATTCTCCTTGATAGGCTTGAAAATTATGTTGGTATTACAGGAACTGCATTGGCCTGGTTCAGGTCTTATCTATCTGAACGTTATCAAATTGTATCAGTTAATGAAGAGACATCATACAGATCAAAAGTACACTGTGGGGTACCACAAGGCTCAGTTCTTGGTCCCTTACTTTTCACACTATATATGCTACCGCTAGGTGATATCATTAGAAAACATGGAGTTAGCTTCCACTGTTATGCTGATGATACACAACTTTATATCTCCTCTCAACCTGGTAATTTGTTTGAATTTACTAAATTAACAGATTGTATAGCTGATATTAAAAATTGGATGACTAATAACTTCTTATTACTAAATTCAGATAAAACTGAGGTCTTGCTTATTGGTCCCAAAAATCTCACACGCAAAAACTTAGAACACTGTCTAACCCTTGATGGTTTCTTAGTTCAGTCCTCATCTTCAGTCAAAAATTTGGGGGTGATTTTTGATAGCAGCCTGTCATTTGAAGGCCAGATTTCAAGCATCTGTAAAACTGCTTTTTTTCATCTTAAAAATATTGCCAAACTTCGACACATGCTATCAATGTCTGATGCGGAAAAGCTCATTCATGCTTTCATGACGTCTCGATTGGATTACTGTAATGCATTACTAGGCGGCTGCCCTGTTGGCCTGATAAACAAACTTCAGCTAGTTCAAAATGCAGCTGCTAGAGTGCTTTCTAGAACAAAGAAATATGATCATATTACTCCAGTTCTTTCAGCATTGCATTGGCTCCCTATTAAATATCGTATAAATTTTAAAATCTTACTGACTACCTACAAAGCCCTGAACGGCTTGGCTCCCCAGTATTTGCAGGAGCTCCTGATTTATTATAGCCCATCACGTCCGCTACGCTCAATTAATTCTGGACAATTAATTATTCCCAAAATATCAAAATCAACTGTAGGTGGTAGATCTTTCTCTTATCTGGCACCTAAACTCTGGAACAGCCTTCCTAGCACAGTTCGGGAAGCAGACACACTCTGTCAGTTTAAAACTAGATTAAAGACACATCTCTTTACATTAGCATACACATAAAACACAAATGCTTTGGAATCCAAATCCTCTAAAGGATTGTTAGTCTGCATTATTTAGGGCAACCGGAGCCGGGAACACTTCCCAAAACGCATTATAATTTGAATGGCATCTGCACTCATGTTAGTCTGTTTTTTATTATTCCCGAGGTTTCCATAATCCTGGACCATGCCGTATCCTGAGCAGCTGCTGTGGTGGTTATGGAGGAATGGAGAGCATGAGACAGTTTCCTGTAAGACGATCCCTGTGACAGACGAGTCCTCGCATTGTTCCCAAAGGGCCAGCCTGTTGACCAGCCGGTGACCCGCCTGTGGTCTCTCCATGATGGATGTCCAGCGTTCTCCAACCCCGGTGCCATAGACTGCAGCTCTGCACAAGACGTCTGGCCATAGGAGAAATGGTCGTGCCCAACTGAGCCTGGTTTCTCTCGAGGTTTTTTTTTTAATTCTTCACTTTCGCCAATTGGTGAAGTTTTTTCCTCGCCGCTGTCGCCTCTGGCTTGCATGGTTCGGGACCTGTAGGGCTGCGCATCGATGGATTACTATTCAGTGTTTGGACTCTCAGCAGTGACTATTAAACCACGCTGAAATGAACTAAACTGAACTTCAACACTGAAAACTGGACTGACACTGTTTCAATTTTTTATAATGCATGTGAAGCTGCTTTGACACAATCTACATTGTAAAAGCGCTATACAAATAAAGATGAATTGAATTGAATTGAATATGTATTCTTGATATCAACAATTCATTTCCTGATATAACCAATTGGTTTGTCACTAGTGACAATGTTAATTTCTGACATCATAAATATAATTGATACTAGTGAAATTATTAATTTTAGATATCAAAAATTACTTCCCTAATTGCTGATATCAGAAATACATTTTCAGATATCAGAAATAACAAATGTAACGTGTTGAAATATAATAGCAGATATCAAGAAAGGACATCTTTACTAGTTGAAAAGTATTTTTTGATATGAACAATTTAATTCCTGATATCAACAATTAAATTATTGATATCAAGAATTGCATTTCAACTAGTAAGAAATCAATTCTTGATATCAACAATTAAATTTGAATGGCAGCCTATGGTGACATTTAACTAGTGAAAATTCAGTTCTTGATATCAAAAACTGAATTGTTGATATCAAAAATGTTAGGTCTTGATATCAACAATTTGATATCAACAATTAGCTTTTTTTATATCAAGAACTCAATTGTTGATATCAAGAACTAACATTTTTGATATCAAGAATTGAATTGTTGATACCATTCATTCATTCATTTTCTTTTCGGCTTAGTCCCTTTATTAATCCGGGGTCGCCACAGCGGAATGAACAGCCAACTTATCCAGCATTTGTTTTACGCAGTGGATGCCCTTCCAGCCACAACCCATCTCTGGGAAATGAATTGTTGATATCAAGAATACATATCCTGCGAATGAGAAACCCTCCGTTTTATGGTCCGACGACGACTATTGGATGTCCTGGGACTTGTGGGACGAAGTGATAGACTGGGGTGAAGAGGAGAGTCCAGGCCCAATGATCCGAGTGGATGGAGATGCAACACAAGAGAGAGCAGACAGCAATCTCGCGTAAAATTGTTGTCAAGAACACGGGCCTCTGGATGCAGGTTGGGTTTCTAAATATGAAAAAGGAGACCAGACTTAAAGGCCAGATAGAAAATATTTAAAAATGTTTTACACATAAAATATGTATTCAACATTTTAAAGTTTTTTTTTCTTTACTGAAAATGTATTTTCAACCTCTGAGGTTAGCTTTAGAGAGGCTTTGTATTGGTTTCAATCTTTAACATCAATGAAATCTGTTCAACTTAGTGAAATTTATATTGGGGAATTGTTTTTAAAAAATTCATAAAGATTCTTTGTTTGACCCAAGGTGGTTATTATATGACATCACCATGAAAACACCCTTTCTTTTTAAGAGTGTATAGTTTTACTATAACCTGTGTGTAACCTGTGTGGACCTTACCTGTGTGGTTACTGTAATAAAAAGATAAAAAATCAATCCCAATTTATGTATCTATTATCAGTGATGAGGCTAGAAATCTCTAAATGTTTGGATCTTTGTGAAACAGCTTGTACATCTAATCAGTGACTGGATTTGCTATTAAATTATTTTTTAAATAGCGCTTTATAATTATGAATTAAGCAAAATAAAAATTATTTTATTTGTTTTAAATATACATAAAACGACTAAGAACTCTTGATGACAACATATCAATTACATACAAACATTAATAATAGACAATTCATAGAAGATTAAACACCTTTCTCATCCTTTATACCTACCCATTCAAATACAGTACTCAACATTTTGAAGGGGATAAAAAAGTCCAAAGTCCGTCTAATACAAGAGCATGTATTTTTAAAACACCTTTTAGTTTTAGGACAGCAGTTTTGATGACATTTTTAAATTCACTTCAGATGATGAGTACGGTTTATCGAAGCAGCAGCAACTATTGGTTTCCTTAAAGAAATTGTTACGCCATCATAGAATATTCATGTAAAAAAAAATGGAGCAAAACATTAAACATTATGACACAATGGGAATAAAACCGCTGCACGTTTTGGTCAATTTGGACCCAGAGTGTATGGAACACCTTAGGGGATCAGTGTCAAAACCTTTTTTACCACAGTGTTTTCCACAAAACTAAAACACTAGTTAACACTGGCAATAATTCTCTGATCAGCAGTTCTTATTTATGCCATACAGTATATCAAGCAATATTTTGCATCGATTTTAAACTTACTGTATGCTTTACATTACAGAAGTTCTTATTAACATAATTTTTCAAAGAATGTAGCGATTTTTAAATGAATAATAAGTGGTAAAAGCAGTAATACCATGGTAGAATGTAATGTAATGTGTATTTATATAGCGCATTTATTGTGTATGGCCATACACCCAAAGGACTTTACAATCATGAGTGGGGTCTCTCCACACCACTACCAGTGTGCAGCATCCACTTGGATGATGCGACAGCAGCCACAGGACAACGGCGCCAGTGCGCTCACCTCACTCCAGCTATTGGTGTAGTAGAGAGACAGTGATAGAGCCAATTCAGTGGATGAGGATGATTGGAAGGCCATGATCATAAGGGCCGATTGAAGGACTTTGGCCAGGACACCAGGGTTACACCTCTACTCTTTACGAGATGTGCCATGGGATTTTTAATGACCACAGAGAGTCAGGACCTCAGTTTAACATCTCATCCGAAAGACGTCGCCCACTGACAGTATAGTTACACTATAGTTTAGTTAGGACCCACACAGACCACAGGTTGAGCGCCCCCTGCTGGCCTCACGAACACCACTTCCAACAGCAACCTAGGTTTCCCATGTGGTCTCCCATGCAGGTACTGACCAGGCTCAGCCCTGCTTAGCTTCAGTGAGTAACCGCTCTTGGGCTGCAGAGGTGATATGGCTGTGGCTTATCAACCTTATCAACCTTCAACTATGAAATTATAATACAGTCACTCATTAACGAGAAGCTGCTGAGGACATACAATATGACTTTAAATTAGGGCTGTCCAAAAATTAATCGTGATTAATCACATCCAAAATAAAAGTTTGTTTTGACATAATATGTGTGTGTGTTATATATATTTATTATGTATATGTGATAAACACATTCATAGAAGCCAAAACTATATATAAAAAAGTTACATCAAAGTAGTTACATCATATTCAAATGTAAAATTTGTATCATACACATATATTTTATATATATATAAATATAAACCAACATTTTATCAAGTAAATGCATTTGTGTATTTATATATTCATAATATAAATATACACAGTACAAACACAAATATTATGTTAAACTTTTATTTTGGATGTGATTAATCACGATTAATTTTTGGACAGCCCTACTTTAAATTAAAAATATTAGGTTATGACTATTCTATAAATCTTAAATATGAGCGCATTATGAGAGTTAAATTCAGACTTTCTTGATGATCCTGCATTTTTAATCACATGCTGCGAATATTAGACGTCTACTTCAACAAAATAATCCCGTATTCCTGATCTGCTTTGATAGACTTTGTCTTTGAGGGGAAAAAACACACACACACACACACACACACACACACACACACACACACACACAGTAGAGAAACTCATCCATTCGCTCTTCTTGAATGCACCTCACTGCTTTATTTACAGCAGTTATTTCCATTGATATCAAGATTGGCCACGAGAGCCGAAGGTGTCTCGACACTCCTGTGCATCTGGAGCTGCTGGGCTGATCAGAGGTCCAGAATGATTAGTACGATTTTCAATTAGAAAAAATAAAGATTCGAGACAAACATGTAAAAACATTTCTACAACCGGGCAGGAGCTCTCGAATGACGACGTATCATCTATGTACAAAAAAACATCAATAATATATTTATATATACCTTTTTTTGTCATCATCTATACCCTCTAAAATATATCAAAGCAGCAACTATTGGTCAATCTGAAGAACTCTCTTAGTCCAAAGTCCTGAAAACAGTTTAAATATCCTTCAGCTGTAAATGTGTGAACACCAGGAGGGGGGGAACAAGAGGAGGAGGAGCACAGGTACGCAAATAAATAAAAAAATAGAGTCCAAAAATCTGTTCGTTCTCTGTGTAGTCTGGAATACTGAGTAGCAGGTAGAAAAGCAGTGTCTTTTACAGGCCTCACCTGTGCACAGTTTGTTCTTGGATGGATGAGAAAAGTCATCCCACAGTTCCCAAGTTCAACAGGTTTGCCGAAACCATTACCAAAGGTGGACAGATTCAGACACAACTCCACGTTAGTCATGACATAGGCCACAAGTAGGGTAAGGTCACTTTTTGTCCCCCTCACGTTTTTCATAAACATTCTGTCTTTTCTGGAGAGATCTGAGGAGGATCCGTTGGCGGATGAGGGGAGAGTCTTGAGGAGATGTAAGGTTTAAAGCAGCCTTCGGGTTGTCGAGGTTCATTTCACAGTTTGTTCCATTTGACCAGTTCTTGAAACTTGGCAATATTAAAAAAAAAGTCAGAAAAGAAGCAGTTGATGTGTGTTTTCTTCTTTAAATATAAAAAGAAATCCAAAAAATGCCTGCTCCTTATATCATCATCATCACCATCATCATCATCATACAGAGGCATTAAAGAAGAAAACAAATGTCCTGAGATTACTTTCTGAAGTGCTTCTGATATAGAGCTCGATAAAAAGTAAATCTATAAAATGATGACAAGAACAAACAAAAAAACTAATATAGCTTAAAGGGGTTAGTGATATTAAGAAGGGGTGGATCGGGGTAGAGATAAGATGCGTCCGTTTTTCTTGCCGCCATTCATATGCGTGTACGGCACATGCTCTTCATAACTGCCCCGAAGGCCCACGGAGGAGCCCTCGTCCCCGTCGAGACAGCACTCTCTCTGTGAGTACGAGGACGGGTCCAGTGGGATGCTCTCCATGTTCTCCAGGTCCATGTCAAACTCTTCCGTCTCCGGTGGCTTGTTCTCCTCGCTGTAGAAGAAGGAGACCTCCTGAAATGAGGGATGCAGATCCTCGCGGAGCATCTCGATGATCTCCTGGAAGGTGGGCCGCATTTTGGGATTATAATGCCAGCACATCTGCATAAGGTTATGTCTGGAAGTTCAGGCAACAGGAAATATGTCAGTTAAAGGCAAAGACTTTTCTATTCAAGTTAAAACAATTCAGTCAAAACATTTCAGATGAATACAAGACAGACAATCTATTTCAAATCTACGTTACAAATATACGGAAGTCCTAAGAGGCCATGCAATAAAATATTTTGAATGCATCGTTTTCTCGTGATAACAAAAAGTTTATATCTAGGAACTCTAGATATAACAAAAAGTACTGCTTATTCTGACTTCCGTGAGCAAGCGCCTACGAAACATCATGGACAAAAGCATTCGCTTTTATTTTGACCAGGGACTGAGTCAAACTGAGAGTTCTATGCCTTTCAGTGATTGACAATTTCTTTATCAGTGTCCGACACTTGAGAAGGAGGCTTTCAGCTCTCCGCCTTTATCGTCGAAGATATATAGACCCCGAGAGTATCGTCAGTTTTATTGCCAGTCAGCTTGAAGGACCAGGACGTCTGCACGGTTATAGAATGATGCTAGAAAGGTGCCGTTTAAACGGTTTGCGACTGACCAGAGAAATGGTAAGAGATGTGCAGTTAAGTTTGACAAGAAGCAGAACTTTTTGTTATATCAAGATCACGATAAAATTAAGTCATGATCATGACATTACAACTTTTTGTTATGTCGAGATTACGAGATAATTAAGTCGTGATCACGACATAACAAGAGTAAAAAAATATTTTAAAGCATGGCCTCTTAGGACTTCTGTAGAAGCAGCACTTTCCAAAAAAATGATTCATAAAAACCTAAGTGTGAATCTTGATAGACCTAACATTGTTCTGATGTGAATCTAAATTGGAAAAACTACAAATAAATGTTCTTTTTGTACTAGAATTTAATAAAACTTAAACTCATAAATTCAATTGAATGAAAATGAGAATTATTTCATTTTAATGTTAAAGTGCTATTTAAAAATATTTTAATATTTGTATTTTATAAAACAATTTTTTTTGGTTTATTAAAATTTTATTTCAAGTAAAAATACCAATATTTTATGGATTTAGTTTCATGGTCAACACTGCAGCATGTAATGTTTTTGTTATAAAATAATAACGCATTAATATGCATTAAACGAGTCTATGGTAAATCCATCTTCCAAACCACGTCTTTGTGTTATCCTGAACTGTTACACTGAAAAATAAGTGTTAATATTTAGATCTGCTTTATTGTAATAATTTATTGTTGGTGGCTCAGTGGTTAGCACTGTTGCCTCACAGCAAGAAGGTTGCTGGTTCGAGTTCTGGCTGGGCCAGCTGGCATTTCTGTGTGGAGTTTGCATGTTCTTCCCGTGTTGGCATGGGTTTCCTTCGAGTGCTCCGTATTCGCCCACAGTCCAAAGACATGCGCCATAGATGGATTGAATAAACTAAATTGTCTGTAGTGTATGAGTGAGTGTGTATGGCTGTGTCCTAATACTGGGTTACAGCTGATTGGGCATACGTAAAACATATGCGGGTCATTCCACTGTGCTGACCTCTGAAATAGAGACTAAGCCGGAAAAAAATGAATGAATGAACGAATGACTGTCAGGTTGATTCTTCCCAAAGAGCAGCTGTCATACCCATAAACAAAGAGAGTCATCTCTGGCTACAATCAATCTAATATCTGCTAAATAAATCCCATTAGCCAGCAACAAAACAGAAACATCCTTTTTGAAGTCAGATACAGTATCCTTGCAACAAACACTGACACGTTACAGCATGTCAGCAACACACTCACAATCTGTCTGCGCAGTTGTCTGGTCTGTCCAGATATCCTCCTTCCATCACAAATTTAAGGACCTGTTCATTGGACAGGCCTTGATACGGCTGTTCAGCCAGAGTGCTGACCTCCCATAACACCACACCAAACGACCTGAGCAAACACATCATGGGTCATGAGAGACTAAACACACCAGAAGAACAACAATTGCTGATGTATTAGTATTACTGTGTGTAGATGCTCAGCTTACCAGCAGTCTGAGTGAGCTGTGAAAACACCATCCTTCAGCGACTCTGGTGCCATCCATCTCACTGGAAGAAGACCCTTCCCACCCTTTCTGTAGTAATCCGTCTCATAAATATCTCTCGTCATGCCAAAATCTGACAGCAGAGAACACAGAAATTATATTACATTAAATTACATATTTACATATAATTACATTTGAAGTCAGATTTATTAAACCTCCTGAATTATTAACCACCCCACACGTTTATTTTCCCCCCCAGTTTCTGTTTAATGGAGGGAAGATTTTTTTAACACATTTCTAAACATAATAGTTTTAATAACTCATCTCTAATAACTGATTTATTTTATCTTTGCCATGATGACAGTAAATAATATTTTACTAGATATTTTTCGAGACACTTCTATACAGCTTAAAGTGACATTTAAAGGCTTAACTAGGTTAGTTGGGTTCATTAGGCAGGTTAGGGTAATTATGCAAGTTATTGTATAACAATGGTTCAGAAAAAATAGCTTAATGGGGCTTATAATTTTTACCTTAAAATGGCTTTTAAAAAATTGAAACTACTTTTATTCTAGCCAAAATAAAACAAGTAAAACTTTCTCCAGAAGAAAAAATATTATCAGACATACTGTGAAAATTTCCTTGCTCTGCTAAACATAATTTGGGTAATATTTAAAGAAGAAAAAAACATTCCGAAGGGGATTTAATATTTCTGATTTCAACTGTATTATAATTAAATTACAGGAATTTTACTTTAGAAACATACAGTTGAGGGCAAAATGATTAGTCCTCCAGTGCAATACTTATACTTTACTAAGTCAAAATATTTAACATATTAAAGAAAATTTCAAAGCATTTTCTATAATATTTTTTTCTTTTTTGTTTGATTTACTACGCCTGGAATAAAAGCATTTTATTATTATTATTTTTTAAACCACTTTAAGGTCAATATTATCAGCCCCCTTAACCAATCTGTTTCCCCATTTGCTGCAGAACTAACCATTGTAATACAATGACTTTCGTAATTACCCCTAACTTTAACCTAGTTAAGCCTTTAAATTGCACTTTAAGCTGAATACTAGTATCTTGAAATATATATAGTAAAAGATTATGTACTGTATGTACTGTAATGAATTATGTATTATGTCATCATGCAAGGATAAAAGAAATCAGTTTTTAGAAATTGGTTATTAAAAATATTTAGAAATGCGTCGAAAAAAAATCTCCCCACTAAACAGAAATTAGAGGAAAAATATAAAAATAATTGAACAGGAGGGCTAATAATTCTGACTTCTACTGTACAAAACAGACTTGAGACAGATTTCTGTAAAAAACAAGCATAATTAATAACTGCAACTCAATTGAGGAGTTGCATTCTTGGCACATTGGATGTCTGGTTGTGATAAAGATTTTCTCAATTCAAATGCAGCCTCCAGACATGTCCTGTGGTTCCTGGACACCACAGAAGGATGCTTTACAAACTAGAATATCCTATGATACCTTGCACAATGATGATGATAGGAAGTTTTTAATTCAGGATTACACTCTGAAATGTGGTGTTTTAATTCACGCAAATAAAATAAATGTTAAGAATTCAAACCTTGTAATAATTTTTACGATTTCAACATATCTTGCTACCATGCAAATTTCCCCTTGTTTTTGTGTGAAGGAACTGAATTAAACAAGAGGCAGCTATACAAAGTTTTTGGACATAATTACTATAATAAAAAAATTTTGTTTTGCTTTTGAGGCAGGACGTCTTAAAACTCCTTATAGCTCCCATAATCAATACTGTACCTCCAATTTTTACGGTCAGGTCTTCGGCCACCATGCAGTTCCTGGCAGCAAGATCTCTGTGCACAAACTTTTTGGCATTGAGGTAAGCCATGCCATCTGCTATCTCTGCAGCGATCTGAATCATCTCCTTCAGCGTCGGAGGAGGCCGGCCAGGGTTATTCTGCCACGAAGCAATTATTTGAACATCCATTCATTTAAAAGCGTTTTCGTTTAATTATTTTAAATGATGCAAGAAATATTGACTAATCTAAAAGCTATCAGAGGGTGATGCTTCCAGTCTGGTTGGTTACCTCTGAGTCAGGTCTGAGAGAGCGCAGGAAACTCTTCAGATCTCCATGTGTCATGAGCTCCATCACCACCAGAGTTGGCTGGCCTTTAGACACCACTCCCAGAAGCCTCACCTAACACACAAAATGATCAGAATATGTCACAATGCAACCTTGTCAAGCTAAAAGGATATCCAAGTTATAAATAAACTTAATAAAACAGAACAGATCAAATTGTTTTGATTAAAAAAAAAATCAACATAAAATAAATTACAGGAATCAAATAAAAATTTGGCCATAGTAACTGGCTGATCTATGAAAATTGTGAATTATCTATTTATTTTACAAAAATGGAAGCTTATTTCTCCCTTGTATTAAAAAGAGTTATTGCAACCTCTCTAGAATCTCACAACTCTAAAATTTAAATTATAAAATTTGGAGTTATGGTAACTAGGCCAGTCACAATAATCATGGACATGAGCTCAATCATTTTTGGTGATGCAATATATAATCGCCGATACATGAAAAAACTATTCAATTCAATTCAATTCAATTCACCTTTATTTGTATAGCGCTTTTACAATGTGGATTGTGTCAAAGCAGCTTCACATAGAAGAGCAGCTTCACATAGAAGCTTCACATATTCTAGAAACATTTTCTCTGATTGTGCAACATCTCTAACATCTCAATAAGAAGTATCAGTGTCAGGTTAACGAACACTATAGTATTTACTCTAAATTACTGACAACTGAAAATAGATCTGGTAGCAGATATCACAGCCCCTGTTACTTTTTACTTTGCACTTTTGTTACGTTAACATTTATAATTATTTATTTAGGATATGTGTTTTTACATTTTGATTCAAATGCAATTGTTAAAAAGACTATAAGTAAATGAAATATTCTTAAGAATAAAATATGATGTGTTCTTTGGAAGAGTGTGCTTGCATTGTGATGATATTATATTGTCATTCTGGCATTATTTAATGAGTGGCATAAAATCGTCTTAAATTGACAAAAAAACAGTCAAAGGTTTGGGGTGAGCAGGATTTTTAAATGTTTTCAAATAAGCTTATCCTGCTTACCACGGCTGTATTTACTCCATCAAAAATACAGGACAAATTGCAAAATTGTGAAATGTTACTCCACTATAAAATAACTGTCCAAAAGTAGTTTAGCATTTAATTTAATCATTTATTCCAGTGATTTTAAAGGTGATTTTTCAGCTTCATTACTCCAGTCTTCAGAGACACATGATCCTTTCACTCTAATTTTAATTAATAATATTAATATATTATTATTATTATTATTGGTAACAATAATAAAAGCAATAATGACTGGGGTAATAATTTCATTTGACACTACATACAATAAGAAAGCAGTTATTTAAAATATTAATAGATTTTTTTTTTACATGTAATAAATGCCATATTGATGAACAGAATCATTTTCTTTAGGGGAAAAAAAACTTTTGACCGCTAGTTTAGTTTATGGCAATATATTGTACAACAAAAAAATAGACATCATGACAAGCCAAACAGTAACATTTTTTATATATTGCAGTTTTTCCATTCTTAAAGGTATTAATTGTGAGATGTAGACTTGCAATAAGAGCATTCTTCGTGCAAATCTGTTTATATCTTCCAGTTATCACAATTTCTTACAATTAAGAGAAAAAAGTCTGGATTTTTAGATAAAATATTGTCAACTTGTACACATTTTCACCCTCACAATTCTGACTGTCTTGCAGTTTACATATAACATGTTTACATCTAACTTTTTTTCTTTATAATATTTTACATCTGGCAAAACTTTCTCTCAGAATTCCTAGATATAAAGTATTAGTTGTGCATTAATACATTTAAATTTCCAATGAAAGCAACACAACAAAAAACAAAATTACATACAACAATATACAACAACAAAAAAACTATGGTAAAAATATCCAATAAAAGAAGACAAAAGCATTTAATGACTATCAAAAGCAGAAAATAGAAAAACAAATTCTTGAAATATATAATAAAAAAATAAATAAACAAAAGAACATAGTCCAGCTACATAAAATGCAGGCTGGCTTGTAAGAGTTGAGTCTTACCACATGGTGGCAGCTGAACGCCTTCATGACAGAAGCTTCGTTGAGGAACTCGATCCTCTCTCTGAGACTGGCAGACTCATTAACCGTCTTCACCGCCACACGTGTCTGTGGCTCACCTTTCACTATGTCCTTTCCATTGCCCTCATAAACCATACCGAAAGATCCCTGGCCCAGCTCTCTCAATAGAGTGATCTTTTCACGGGGCACTTCCCATTCGTCCGGCTCATACACTGAATACACATATAGAAACAGACACCGTTGAGGAGGAGCAGATCTCAAACAGAAGAAAAAAGTCATTCTAAATATGATAATCAACCTAAATCAATAAAACTGTTTATTTGATCAACTCCGGGTCCATTGAAACAAAATTAAAGCTGCATGCATTTACTGGCAAAGGTCACACACAAAGGAAACATTGAGTTGCTCACCCTCGTCTGGACTGAAATACTCAGGATTCGGGGATGTATAAAGTCGGCCAGTCGGACCTTCTGTTTGCCTGGTCACAAAATATTAGTTAAATTCATGAAGAATAGTTTTATCTTGTGACATTATAGGATATTTACAAGAGAAGACACTTACTTTTTCCTGACTACGTAAACACCCACACAAAACAATACGAGCAGAAAAAAACAGATCACTGGACCAATAACAATCTTCAGCATGTTGGATGGGTCCACACCTGTTCAGAAACACACACACAACGGAAAAATCAACAAAAGACTGCACATCAAAACAAATCTGTGCAGGTGCAGGACACAACAGATATTAACAAAAGGTTATTAAAAAATAAAAACTAACTAAATGGCAAGGAAAATAAATGGAGTAATAATCAAATTTGAAACTATTATTATTATTTTTCTTAATACACTCAAATACAAAAAAAAAATACTCTCAAGAAGCGTTTTTGTTTGTTTAGATGGTGACATTCTAGCAGCACTAACCCTTGTGCACTGTTCAAATTTACCATCCTTTTGCTGTTAGGGATGAAAACATCCACTAAATTAAACTGCTTTAAAAATGCATCAGATAATATTTATTTTTCTTTTTTACATAAATCTGTTAATCAACCTCAGTCCTGATCAAAACTACTGAATTGTTTGGAAAATTACAGGATTTTAACTCTTTAATTTCCACGTTCACAAATGATGTTACTGATTTAGTAAAAAAAACACACAAAATAATGTATTTTCAATATAAAAAGTAATTGTTGACTGGATTTTTTAAAACCTTTTGATCACAGTCTTGGACATGTGAACAATTAGTAAAAATATTGGCTTTGATTCATTGTTAGATTATCATTTTTTTCTCCCTAACAATGTAAGGGGCTGTTTATGCCCCAGTGACTTCCATTATAACCACATTTGATGGTGCATAAATACTTTTTATATACTCCACGTCGCTCTGAGATGCATATTTAGATTTTCTCAGACACATTAAGGTAAGTGCGTAATGCTCAGTCTTTCACACTCACAACTCACAGACACACATACACACACACTTTAATTTGCTGTTACACTCCATATAAAATCCAGAAACTAAGCTTTTTTTGCACTGGCCTATTTAAGGGTTAGTGGTACCAACTGATGATTAATAGTTTTTTATATTGAAAATACATCACGTTGTGTGTGTTTTTCACCAAATCAGTGACATCATTAATAAATTTAGCAATTAAAGAGCTATCCTGTAATTTTCTGAACAATTTAGTTCTTTTGATCAGGACTGAGGTTGATTAACAGATTTATGCAAAAATAAATATCGAATGCATTTTTTACAGCAGTTTAATTTAGTGGACGTTGTCATAGCTAACATAACATAAAAGGTTAGTAAATTTGCGTGTACATAGTTGAGTTTTTTTTTAAATTCAAAGCATTAGAAAATGTGTCAAATAAGATTTTTCACCAAAAATCATTCTGCTAGATGAAACATAGAATAATATTCTGGCCAAATTAAGACTCAAATCAGCCCAGAGTGGATGAAAACATCCCCAACAGCACATAAGGGTTAAAAAATAAATTATTTAATTATAAAAATTAAACCACCAAAAAATGAATGCATGACACCCATATTGAAAAAAATGATTGAGATCTTTTTTTTTTACAGATTCTTTCCCCAAAGTAATCTAAAAGGTTGATACTTTGTGGTTTCAGTAAAAAACACTGCATCTTTAAAACAATTGTGTGAATATATTCATACACAATCACAAGAATTGTTTCATAAATTAATTGATGTGGGTTTTATAGATCATATATTTAAAATAAATACATATATGAGATTCCTAAACTCGTAAGGCAATATGTATGCGTTATGATGCAATCTTACGCAGGTCCTGCACATAGAAGTGTGTTGGCTCCGTCCATGATCCATTGCCTGCCAGAGAGGTCGCTCTGATACGCACTGTATAGTTCCCAGGATGCACCACTCTCAGCTTGCACCCTCCGTCTGCAACATAATTCTTCCTGGACACGCAGTGGTGCAGCTCCTGCGACAAGCAGTTACACAACCGGTCCATTAACCAGTGGCTTTTATCATGATTTTAACATCCATCTCACACTAATACATACAAATATTACTCATCAGACTTTAATGAAAGCGCCAGAGGTCAGCATAAACAGTGCATCTAATCTATCAGCTGAAACAGGTGCATGTGGCACTGAGTGCAAAACCATCATGTTTTGTTTTGTTGAACCTTTAAATAATAATCATCTCTTGTTTATCAGAGGCTTTTCAAAAACAACATTAAGAACATTTCCACTGTCTCTGACTGGATTTCTCCATGGTTACAGAAACACAGAGCTGACGCAATGATGCTCAAATAGCTTGTTGATTTGGAGCTAGCGCTTGGTGATTTCGACAGGATTGATCAAAATCTGATTAAAAGTGCAGCCAGCGTTCATGGGATCAAAGTGCCTGGAAAGAATAGATGCTTCAGTCTACAATGCTTGTTAATTCTCACCTCTGTATCTCCCAGTCTCTTGTAATGGACTTCATAGAGAATAATCATGCCGTTAGGGGCCTTGGGCTCAATCCATCTGATGTGCACAGAGTACTCGAACACCTCACAGGTAATCTTTCCCACAATGTCATCTGCTTTTTCTACAAGAAACAGACAACGTAATGGGAAACATCATTAATGGAGACAGAAACAGCCTTTTTTCAACTTTGTACTGTTTTTAAAGAGCCCCTATTATGGGTTTTTGAAAATGAGCTTGTATGCTGTGTGTCACACAGCTCTAAGTGAAGTGAAATGTCCAGCTGAGGCTTAAATCTGAAAGTGCACAGTGTTTAAAACTATTGATTCATCTATAAAAGAGTCGACTCATAGTTCCTCAAACGAGTCGCCGTGCTTACGAGTCTTTAGCCGTTTCGGCATGATGTGAACACGAAACATAAAGCCCCGCCCATTTATGCGCGCGCAGATTCGAAATCCCCAACCCCACCCACAAACAACAGCGGTGCGAAAAAGTTGCCAGATCGGGCGGTTTTAAATTTGAGTGTGCAGGTAAAAACCTTTTGGACAGGGTTTGGGCTGAAATCAGTCAGCAACATCTGGCAACACAGTGAAGAGCACTGTGCTTAGCTGGATATTGGAAGTGTGCAGAGAACCCAGAGATGAGACTTTGAAGAGTTAGTAGTTTCTGCAGAAATACTTCAGCATTAAACCCAGCCATGAGCTGTTCCCCCTCCGAGGAGTGCTTACAACGGAGGATTAGGAGCACCAGGACATTTCCCTGGCCTGCTATCCAGCAAGTGTGAGTAAGTGCGATTAAAACGGTCGCCTCATTGTTTTCTCTAGCTTGTAAATGATGCATTTAACTGTGTTTTGTAACTTGTAACCGCTTGTAGTGTATCTGGTTAACTTGTATTCTCATATCGCATCTAAAAGCACGTTGTAAATGCGACGCGTGTCGCTTTATTTACGGATTGAAATGCGTTTGAGCGTGTTCCTCTGCTGTTTGTCGTTGCTATGGCCACCATGAGCTCTGCTACACACGTGCGGCGGTGCTGTTTATAATGGTTCAGCTTTTGCCGCTGTGTGCATTAATACTGAATGTATGTCGCTGTTTTTACTTCTGGTTAAGAATTAGAGTGATATGCTGGGAGACCGGGGGGTT
>CAIGQQ010011172.1:15675-29481 GCA_903798035.1 Danio albolineatus
TAAATTAAATTAAATTAAATTAAATTAAATTAAATTAAATTAAATTATGAATTTTGATGGGTTTCCAACAAATAAAAATGTGCAGTGCTAGTTTTTGAGTCTTAAGCTCTAAATAAAGGAATGCAAATATTTATACAGAAAGCTCAACACCAATATTTTTCTTTAAATAAGCGGCATTTTTAACATTTTATCTGTACTTTAGTTTGCATACGCCGCATTACAACTATTTTGACAAATTTAATGAAAATAAAATTAAATAAAATTAAAAATTAAATATTAAATATTTAATGAAATGTTAACTTTGATGGGTTTCCAGCATCGCAAATTAAATAAAATTAAATAAAATAAAATATTAAACGATAAATTAAATGTTCATGTTGATGGGCATCCAGCATCACAAATTCAATAAAATTAAATAAAATTAAATATTAAATGATAAAAATTAAATGTTCATTTTGATGGGTATCAAGCATCGCAAATTAAATTAAATTGCATATTAAGTATTAAATTAAGTGTTGATTTTGATGGGCATCCAGCATCACAAATTAAATTAAATTAAATATTAAACAATAAATTAAATGTTAATTTTGATGGGTATCCAGCATTGCAAATTAAATTAAATTACATATTAAATATTAAATTAAATGTTAATTTTGATGGGCATCCAGCATTGCAAATTAAATTAAATTACATATTAAATATTAAATTAAATGTTAATTTTGATGGGTATCCAGCATTGCAAATTAAATTAAATTACATATTAAATATTAAATTAAATGTTAATTTTGATGGGCATCCAGCATCGCAAATGAAATGAAATTACATATTAAATATTAAAGTAAATGTTCATTTGGGCATCCAGCATCACCAATTTAATTAAAATATTAATTTTGATGGGTATCCAGCAATGCTCTGAATAAAGCAATGCATATATTTACCAAGCCGCAGCCTGTGTGATGTCACTATTTCTCAATTTAACGTCAACATATTGTGCATCTGTTATAAACAGGTCAAGTCATTTTGCTCTGGTAAATGCACAGTGATTTAAAATGCACGAATATGAGCTCTGGAAAACAGCCAATGCAATTCTGTGCATTGAAAAATAACAAAACAAAACATGCAGACAAATGAAATGACTGGAAACATAATCAACGCCGCACGAGCAGAATCTTCTCCGTTTTTTTTCTTCCTTGAACACAAGCGCTGGCGAAACCGTGTCCGCTTGGTAAACCGTTCTCCTATGAATATATATATCTATCTATATATATATTCCGCAGTACAGAGTGTTTGGGGTTTTGGCAGCAGTAGTTTGGCGAGACGTCAGTGCAGTTCCCATCACTGATAATCCCATCAGAGGCCAATGGACAAAATCTACAGGTATAAAACAGATGTCAGAGTTAGAAAAGAGCCGCTCTTCCGGCGCTCCAGGCTCAGTTTGGAGTCTGTTTCCCTTTTTTGATCCGTGTGGAGGACGAGAAAGTTTCAGGTGCTCCAGTCTGGGTGTGTGTGAGAGTGTGTGTGTGTGTGTTAAAACGCCGATCCTGTGATGGCATTGAGCTGCTTCATCAGACCTTCTAGACTGGCCATCTGTTCACTCAGATCGTCCTGTTCATACACCTGAAAACAAGAGAACAAGAGGATTATACTCGTTATCTATACTTTTATAGCAGATCTACACTACATATATCTCTACTATTTCAATACTTTGGGCTCTATTTTAAAGACCTAAGCGCAAAGTCTAAAGCGCAGGGCGCAAAAGCAATAAGAGTGTATCAGAATCCACTTCTATATGAAGGATGGAAAAATATCTGAAAGTATCCGAACGAAACATGAACAAATATGATAATTATATTGATAATATAATAATAATAAAATATAATAATAATAATCTAACACATAACGTATAAGCTGGCTTCCAGAAAACTGATCCATAAAATAATCAAGCAAAACAAGTTGATGAGCTACTCGTTGTTGTTGTGTGAGTCCACGAAGTCAGTGACTAAAGATCTTACGAGAAGCCTTGAGATTTTCCACAACACAAGATTCAGATCTTAATCCCTTATTAATTAGAGGTCACCACAGCGGGATCTAGTTCCAAATGAGCAATAATATATAGTATAACTGAGAAGTTATATTCTTTGTTTTTTTAATTAGCCTAGTTCATTCACACTTGTCCATCTGTATATTTGCATTTAACACTTACTTCTATTCTTTAAATATATTTATTATCTGTTTTTTGTCCTGTCTCTGTAATTCTGCTGCACTGTAGAAGCTCTGTCACCAAAACAAATTCCTCATATTTCCACCTGGGCATACTCATCCCGAGGCTCCCAGAGACTATGCAGCGCCACGGATGCGATCCAAGACCCGCGACGAGACGATCCCAAGGTTCCATAATCCTGGACCAGGCCGTATCCTGAGCAGCTGCTTGGTGCTTGGCGGAGTAGCAAGCAAGAGACTGATTCCTGTGACCCTCCAAGGACAGCCGAGCCTCGAGTTCTCCAACCTTCGGCTCCAAGACTGCAGCTAGAGCTGCGCACCGATGGATTACCTTTATTTGTATAGCGCTTTTACAATGTAGATTGTGTCAAAGCAGCTTCACATAGAAGGTTATAGTAAATTGAAAGTGTCAGTCCAGTTATTAGTGTTGGAGTTCAGTTCAGTTCAGTTCAGTGCAGTGTTGTTCAATATTCACTACTTAGAGTTCAAACACAGAAGAGTAATCCATCGGTGCGCAGCTCTAGCTGCAGTCTAGTTCCACAACACAAGATTCAGATCTTAATCCCTTATTTATTAGAGGTCACCACAGCAGAATGAACCGCCAACTATTCCAGCATAGGCTTTGAAGGTATCTGTCCTCCCTCAGCTGCTGTGCACTAAGGAACTTTCTCAGCAGGTTGGCAATGTCTCCACTGGATTGGGATAGGCCTGGCTTGCTTGAGGTACATGGAAGACCCTCTGATGCCTCCTCATTTGACCATGTACCCCCAATTGTATCCCAAGCTGGATCCTCGTTAAGAGCCTGGGAATGCAGACCAGTCCTTTTAGTCCTTTAGGTGCTCTCTTACGAGTTTGCATCCCACCGCTGCCACCAAATGTGATTCGCAGGAGAGAACAATGCAGAGAAATGACCAGTACAAAAAAGACACCATCCCAATGGAGTTTGAGTAACCACTGAGCACGAACTTCAGCATCAACATCAACAGGGAAAGAATGAAAGCAAATTAGTGCACTGAGGTGTGCAGCAATGTAGGATCCAGTGAGGATGTTCTCTCCTGTCGCCAGTGGGGGTTCTAGGGGGGGCAAGGTTGTTGACACGGGGGCACCGGCCCCACTAAATTTGGATGCATATTTTTGCGTCAAAATGCCACGGAGAAGCGAGATCAGCCATCGGTGGCAAACTGCGGAGATATGACTGGGGCCTCTTTCGCGCGCTCTCGCTTTCGCATGCACTCGCTCTCTCTGTCAGTGACGGTGCTGCGCGCATCAGTTCCCCGCATTCGTCAGAAGTTAACCCTCAAATTGACACAGGTAATAAAAATGTTCAGCTTCAGTCTGTTCATGTTGTGAAACACTATCATCAAAATGTCCACTGTTGAATTTATAGGACTTCTGTTCTCAATAGCCATTTTAAACCTTTTAATATAGGAAGTCCTCGGCTATGCAGAGGCTATTATATAGAAATTGAGTGTATGTAGTTAGGAAATGCAGTCTTGAATTTACAATCAGTCAGCAAGTGCTGGACAGCAGATGTAACACATTGATAACATTTAGTTTTCAGTCACGCTTATGTAAAATTAATAATTAACTCTTTTAGTTTTGCCTTCATTCGTTTTTGTTTTCAGTCGTGATAAAGCATGAGTCTTCAAACACATCATTTTTTACAACACATTTTTAAATATAATAGTTTAACTAATTTCTAATAACTACTATTTATCTTTCCTATGATGGCAGTGCATACTATTTTACTAGTTATTTTGCAGATAGTTAATGCCCAAAGTAGGGCCTGCAGGCCAAAGTTGGCCCATGGATACCTTTGGTTTGTCCCACCATCCCATCTGGAAAGAGAGGGAGAATAATGGGGAGCTGGTTGGGGCGAAAATGATAGTTTCAATTAAATGTAGTAAAGGAATCAGAGTTTTAAATGTAAATACTGACAGATAGATGACAACGCAAAAGACATTGGTGAGCAAATCAGGGCAAAGGCAGGAGCAGCTTGACTAGTGTATTCAGCATTGAACTCCATTGTGTTATAAAGGGATTGTTTACTGTATGTTTTTACTGTAATAAGTTCTTATAAAATGTCAAAAAAATGACACTGCATCATAACTTAATATGTTTTAAAACAACGTTTTATTTTCATAAACTGCTAATGACAAATTAAAATGTAAAACGGTTTGGTGTATTTTACTTTGGCCCACACCCCTCAGTCAACTTTGGGTTTTGGCCCATTATAAGAAAAGGTTTGGGCACCCCTGTTTTAAGCATTCTATACTCTTTGATTCAGATTAAAGTGTAGTTTAAAGACTTAACTAGGTTTTGTTAACTATGAAGGTTGGAATAATTAGTCAAGTTTTTGTGTAACTGGTTTGTTGTGTAGACAATCAAAAATATACAGTTCATATTTCTTAAGGAGGCTAATAATACTGACCTTATATATATATATATAATTAAAAACAGCTTTTATTCAAGAAATAAACTATAAGAAATGAGACTTATTATGACTCCAGAAGAATTATTGGTAACACTTTATTTTGATGGTCTACTTGAGTATTAGTAGACTGCTCAATATCTGCTGATACTGACATTCAACAGACATTTAACTGACTTGAAGAAACTTTGCAAGTACATGTCAACTTACACTAACCCTAACCCTAACCTAACAGTCTACTTATAATCTAATGAGAATTAGTTGCAATGTAACTTCCCTAGTAGCAAAGAATTCTAGCCCAGATTTGGCATGAATCTGGCAGAGCAGGCATTCATCCGGCACTGGCATACGGCATGTGGGCCAAACATGGCCCTGGTTTGGCAGAGGTGGCACCGTCTTTAAGGCGGGCCACAATATTTGGGCCAGATGTCAAATGTAGTATTCGGGCCAGATGTTATTAACTGAAATGTGGGCCATGTAAGTTTGGCCAGTTTGACCCACATTTAAAATACATTTGTATTATTTTTAAGTAAAGAAAATAAATTCTACCAATCAGGTCACTTTGAGAAAAATCATGGCCATAGTACGCCTAAAGTACAATGATTAATGGGTTTACTGATTCCCTTGCAGTAGTAACACACCAACATATCTGGCCCAGTTCAGGCCCAATTATGTGTGATTATTTTGGCTCATTTGGCTTATGTATGAGTCTTGGCCCAGATATGCTCCATGTTTGGCCCTTGTCTGGAGGCTAGACTTGGTCCAGTCATGTACTGTAATTCACTGCGGCATGTGGGCCAAGCAAAAGCTGATTGTGTGGGCCAGAGCTGGGCCAGAGATATTTTGCTATGTGGGTTAAATTCAACAAACAGACCATCAAAATAAAGTGTGACCGATTATTTTTATTTTACAGGAATTACTGTGAAAATCTCCTTGGTTTGTCAAAGATCACTCTGAAAACTTTATTTTAAATTAATGGGAGGGCAAAAAAATGGACTTCAACTGCATCTGTTAGAGTTTACAGGTGCAAAGATGTGCCTTGATGTACTTGAATGTCAGAAATGTGTTATCCTACAATACAAAGTCACTTGTCAAATTAATTCACATGGAAGATTATTTAGAGATTAAGTTATTAAATGAGCTTGTTTATGAAGACTGCAGAGTGATACATAAAAGAAAGAATGACTTTGAATAATTAAGTAGTTTGTTAGGTGTGTTAAAGTGTGCCCCCTAAAAGTACAAGTGGCCCCTGCCCGGCACCCCAGTTCCTCTGGTCTAGAACCGCTTTTGCCTGTCGCTGATAAACTACTTTGCTTTTTTATTTTAAGCATGCTCATTTTTGGAAATCTTCACCTCTTCCTTCATAGTTCTATACGACTGGAAGTAAACACACACACACACACTTGCGTCTCGACAGCTTACCGGCGCCACCTAATGCATCTAGCCCATTCCCCTACAGCACATGTGTTTGGACTGTGAGCACCCGGAGGAAACCCACGCTAACATGGGGAGAACATGCAAACTCCTTACAGAAACACCAACTGACCCAGCCGAGACTCGAACCAGCGACCTTCTTGCTGTAAGGCCACAGTGCTAACCACTGAGTCACTAAAATGTCACCCCAAAATGAATATATATAAATTCCAACAGAGATCCTTTGCAGATTTTGGTGTCCAGATTAAATGTCAGGTTTAATTCAGTGTTGTTTGCTATTTCTGTTAAACCACTTGTGAACTTTGACAGCAGTTTCTAAGTAAAACATGTACAGAAAGTTCTACATTTTCCTTCAAATAAGCTGTATTTTAGTTCTGTCTCTACGTACATCCAATACACATCTGCATCTTAGGCCTGGTCAGATTTAGCCGACTCATTTCCAGCACACAGAAAGTTTATTTGCGGTGAATGTGAGTGATTTAGTAAAGGTCAGAGTGATATTGAGGACTGAAGAGCTGTTCGAGCACGTGCATCACTGCATGACCTTCAGATCCATCGCTAACAATTAGTGTGGTTATTGCATCAATATCCGCATGCAGTTATTGACGCGGCGTATGGGTGATCTGGGAGAGTTCTGGGAGTCATCTATAAACGCAGAGCTTTAACACTTGTCTCTATTAAACGCCTGTAACAGCATCAATCAGCAGAGTTCACACTGACACACGTACAGTATATCTGAACACACACACACACACACTGTTAGAACAACAGATGTAAACACATGCAGCAGGAGGTTTGAGTCGTGCTGGCAAAATAAAAACATGACTGTTTCTGTACTACGCTGTAATCAATGCCCCATTTGTTCATGTCTGGCTCATGCATTTTTTGCTGTATTATTAATTTAGATTAGTTTTACTCACACACACACTGTAAGAAATATTTGTTAATGAACAGTGTTTATTTGCGGCTGTGAATTGCATTATGGGATGTTGATCTCTGCTCTGTCCCCTTCTGATGTTGAGAACTCAACTCTACAGTTTAACAAAGAGACTTTTAGTGACATTTTAGTGGTTTAAAGTAATAATATAATGTATAATAAACAATATCTACTGAAATAAGTCTGTAAAATACAATAGAAAACGTACTGTGGTTTATTACGAGGCTTCTGTAGTGTAATATACAACACCAAACCAGGCAATATAGCACTGCAGACTATTACACACGTGCAGGGAAGGACACTTTACACACTTTTACTGGTTAAATGTTGTTGGAAGAAAGATCAAGATCCCATAATGCAACTCAAAAGCAGAAATAAACAGGGGGGAAATAAAAATATGAATCACGAAATATGGAAAACTGTTAAAGAGCCCCTATTATACATTAAAAAGGGTCATATTTTGGTTTTTGGGGACTAAAGTCTCGTCACTGAACCTTCAATAATGTCCATTATAGAATATAAAGTCCTGCTGCAGTGGAGACAGAATGAATATTGTGTGTGACTCCCATGAGCTTGGAGGAGGACTGCATCCACACATCTCTGCAGTGACTCCAATAACGCATTAATAAAGTCATCTGGAACGGCAGAGAAAGCGTTCCTGCAGGACTCCCAGAGTTCATCAAGAGTCTTTGGGTTCATCTTCAACGCCTCCTCCTTTATCTTACCCCAGACGTGCTCAATAATGTTGATGTCTGGTGACTGGGCTGGCCAATCCTGGAGCAGCTTGACCTTCTCTGCTTTCAGGAGCTTTGATGTGGAGGCTGAAGTATGAGAAGGAGCGCTATCCTGCTGGAGAATCTGCCCTCTCCTGTGGTTTGTAATTTAATGGGCAGCACAGATGTCTTGATACCTCAGGCTGTTGATGTTGCAGACACTCTGCAGATCTCCTCACGCCCCCATACTGAATGCAACCCCAAACCATGATGTCTCCTTCACCAAACTTGATTTCTGGGAGAATCTTGGGTTCCAGTAGGTCTTCTGCAGTATTGGTGATGATTGGGATGCAGATCAACAGATGATTCATGGGAAACACCCACCTTCTGACACTTTTCCAAATGATTAACTAGAAGTCAAGTTATTATTTGTTGCTGCTATCACTGGGATCCAACACAAGACTTTAGTCAGGGAGTGTATAGGAGATGCATAATGTACCCGCAACTCTAGAATGATCCATATATATATATATATAAAAGTCTCTGGGCTCAGCCTTTATGAGCTCATAAGGGCTAGAAGTGTCCGACTGCTGTCAGTTTGTTTATTTGCTTCATCTCTGATGGGAAAAGGCCATTCCAATTATACAGATATGTGTCGGCCGGATAAAGTCTCCTGACCTTTCGCTGTCTGCCTCTGAGTGCTCATAAACTATAAACTATAATCTGAGTCCAAAAGCCAAACTCTGTCTGCTTTCTGAGACGTCTATGTTCCCTGAGAGACCTGTTCAACCATTCACAATCAAGAAGAAGCCATCGGCACAAAATATGAATGATTGGATGTTAAAGAGAAACTCAGAGCCGTCAGCCGCTCCCTCCGAGAAGAAAAGCAGATGAATTAAAGCTTGATTTTGGCTGGGTCTCAGAGACTGAAGGAAGCTGACAACACGATCAGGCCCAGTGGTGGGAAAAGGACTGAAATTCATTCACTCATTCATTTTCCTTCGGCTTAGTCACTTTATTCAAGTGTCACCACAGCGGAATGAACCGCCAACTATTCCAGCATATGTTTTACACAGTGGATGCTCTTCCAGCTGCAACCCAGAACTGGTAAACACCCATACACACACACTCATACACTACACTCATTCACACACAAACTCATACACTACGGCCAGTTTAGTTCATCAAATCCCCAATAGCGCATGTGTTTGGACTGTGGAGGAAACCCACGCTAACAAAGCTGAGACATATTTTTCCACAATGATGCACATCATCTTATTATCCCATATATAAACTAGATGATAAAGTTTGAGGACAAACTTTATGGTGGCTTGAAAATCCTGTTTTAAGTAGTTTATTTAGTGTGAAAAAGTATCAAGTTGGTTCAAATAATGTTTAAGATCGCTGCAGTCAACAATGTAACCACTTTAAATGCTGAAGCAAGCCAGAAAAATGTTACTAGTATGATTCTAGCATGAATTAGCATGTTATTAGTATAATGTTAGCATGAATTAGCATGTAACTAGCATGATTTTAGCATGAATTATCATGTTATTATTGTGATTCTAGCATAAATTAACATGTCACTAGCATGAATTAGCATGATGTTAGCATTATTCTAGCATGAATTAGCATGTCACTAGCATGATTCTAGTATGAATTAGCATGTATGTTGTTAGCATGATTCTAGCATTAATTAGCATGTTACTAGCATGATTCTAGCATGATTTGGCATGTTACTAGTATGATTCTAGCATGAATTAGCATGTTGACAGCATGATACTAGCATGAATTAGCATGATGTTATTATGATTCTAGCATGAATTAGCATGTTGACAGCATGATTCTAGCATGAATTAGCATGATGTTATTATGATTCTAGCATGAATTAGCATGTTGTTAGCATGATTTAGCATGTTGTTAGCATGATTCTAGCATGAATTAGCATGATTTTTGCATGAATTAGCATGATTCTAGCTTGAATTGGCATGTTACTAGCATGTTTCTAGCATGACTTAGCATGTTACTAGCATGACTTAGCATGTTAGCATGATTCTAGCATGAAATAACATGATTATAGCAAGAATTAGCATGTTACTAGCATGATTGTAGCATGAATTAGCATGTCGTTAGCTTGATTTAACTTGTTACTAGCATTATTCTAGCATGATTTAGTATGTTACTAGCATGTTTCTAGCATGAATTAGCAAGTGCTAGCATGACTAGCATGTCACTAGAATGTACTAGTATGCTAGCTTGTTTCTAGCAAGATTAGCATGTCAGTAGGATGTTACAACTATTAGCATCTGCTAGAACATCTAGTCACAGTGTATGGGACAGTTGCTAGGTGCTGAAATTGGTTGCTAGGGAGTGGCTAGTAAGTTTAGAGGTCATCAGTGATTGGCTGCTGGCTAGACTGAGTTGAATGAGGCCAGACTCTAGTCTGTAGGACAGTCTGATGCAGAGTTATGAGCTCACAAAGTTTGACCCAATGTTAAGTCAATGGAACTTTTGGGAATTTTCTGGGTCGTTTTTCGGAAAACCGAAAGTCGGATCAGTTAGAAAAGATATAGCAACCTGCATGAGAAATACAACACAATCTCATAGCAGTTTGTAACTTTTTGATTTACGTTCTAATTTGTATAACTTTATATGTACATATGTAATATATATTTCTCATTATCAGATTTTAGTATGATTTGCTCATCCCCCAATGAGGTTTAAAGGTGAGGTTTGATGATAGATCTTATTTTCTAAAAATACATGTGAAACTTCATATGAACGAAATCATTTGTACGAATCAGCCAATTTTCTGACAATACTTAGTAATGCTTTCTCATGAGATTGGGCTGAGACAGCGCAGTAAAAGAACTGAAAATCTACTGGAGTAAAAGTACACATTAAATCAAGCACCTTTGTAGAATTTCCAGAAAATTCATTCTTCCGGTTTGAAACAAATTTTTGAAGCTGCGTCACGCCGATGAGATCCATGTGTGTATTCTAGTGTGGAGAGTGGACGTCTGTACCGGCGAGTGCATCGTGACGTCTCTGAGTGTGCGGCATTAAGTCATGAGATAGACTTGGTTCAAACCAATCAGCGTCTGGAAACGGTGAATCAGGATTTGCCGCTCGTCTCCTTTTAAAACAGATGAGCCTCCAGTTCATGTTGATTGTCCTGCTCTACAGATTTGGTAAGCCATCAGTGCTCTGTTTGTTTATTCAGATGGTGAAGTTAGTTGGTATCGTCAGCAGTACTCAGTGTTTACAGACAGACCTCAGTCAGAGTGATTAGAGCTGTTACTGAGTTCACAGCAGGTTAACATCACTACAGTATTATAGACTGAAAGATCTGCTGTAGATGCTGCTCTCTGAGTGTAAACATCGCAGTCTATACACACTCGGCTTTCTGATGCTACCAACCGAGAGCATCTCAGTTACAGAGAAATGCGGAGGGTTTTTTAATTCTCTCTTACGCCATGCGGTCTCAAACACTCCATTAAAATTGCTCTCTTAGCAGTTTCTCACATCTGGTTTGTCGAGGAAAATGTTCCTGGATAAGTGAAAGTACCAAACCGCCATTAAAGTCGACAAATTAAGAATTTGGGAAATAATTGGATGACTGATGTCCAAGTAAACACAGTCACTGTTTTTCTCCCCTGCGTCTGTCGCAGTTGTGTTGCCTGTTTAAACATCAGCGCGTGCACAAAAGGAAACTCCCATTTTTATGCAAAACCTTTCCTCTTTCCCTGCCCCGACACTCCCACCTAAAGAGAGCTGGACACACCCACTCTCCTGAGCTTTTCCACACTAGAGGGGGTTTCGTGGCCCTTTAATAAGTTTGTTGATTTCAATACTGGTGATATTGAAATGCGGTTTCTCAAATATTAATCAAATGTGCATTATTTGTCAGTGTCATTGGACAAGATTTAAATGTAAAATTTTTAATATAAGAATTTCTTAGTTTTTTTTTAGCTCTGCTTTTGACAATTGAGTGCAATTGCTAAACTAAACGATAAACAAATTACATTTCAAATTTAATCCAAGCACTTTCAAGGACCTGAGCTTGCTGTTGAGTATTTTCCAGACCTTGAATTCATATGTCTAAAAACTCAAGTACCTTCAAGAAGCATGGGAACTCTGGAAAAAAACTACTCAGTGTTTAAACATTTGTAATTCACCACTTTACAGCATTCATCAGGTAAGAAACTCACACTAGACGGGTCTTCCGGAGGTTTCTGTCCATCTTCAGCTGATTCTGGAGCGGTCGGCACTGAGACGGGTAATAAAGGTGATCTGGCCTTCCCAGCCTGACCTAGCGAAGCCGTCTTCACCTGCGGTTTGGGTAAACTACCACCTGTACGAGCAGAAAACAGCACTCATTACTGCACACAGTGGATACGCTGGAGCTCAAATGTAGATGATGACGAGGAAAAACAGAATACTAATGTAATGTACGAATACATAACCCGAATAAAGAGCATATTAAAGGTTGTGGTATATTCAAGGTTATCTGCGTGCATGCTGTTCTCCTTACTGTGTGCACCAGACACTTATCAACATGGAGTGCTTATAAGAAGGTGTATTTACTTGCCATGTTGAATGTTATAGCTTAATGCCTTGCAATAAGATCCATTTAAGTGCTCTGTCCGGATGGAAGGGGGTTAGAAAATAATGCTTACTCATCCATTGGTTTGATTGTGGGAATTGCAGATGTGAAAATAATAAATATATTGATAAAAGTGTGCTTCCTCTTCTCCTCTCTGTACGCATCAGACACTTTCTTATCAACATGGAGTGCTTAAGAAAGAGTCTGCTGCTTACTCTTCTCCTCCCCATATGCATCAGACACCTTTTTAGCAACACTCCATGTTTATGAAAACATTGTGTTCGACAAACCACCTGTTTTGTTTCCATATGCACCAGACACCTTTTATAAGCACCCTATACTTCCGTGTACTAGTGTACAGCATATCTCAATTGCATCAATGTGGATATTGTTGCAAAACTATATTATTAACCAGGTGTGATCTGACAAATGAAACAAAACGGAGACATTAAAATATTAACATATAAACACTAACAACATGACTTTCACAGATCAGCATGAATGCCAGACTGCAGGAACTACTGGCTATCTTCCATTTTCCTAATGACTTCTGAAAGGCAGCCACTGAAACGTCTAAAATTAAAGGTAAAATTAAGGTTGCCAATGTTTTCTACATCAAAAAATATTGTCTGTCATATTTAGATCAAGAATCGTTCGCTGACATGTCAAAAAGCCTCACAGATCACAGTTTGGCTGTAGAATACTCATCTGAAATCTTCATATTTTGGCACAATCCTTCATAACCTCTGGGTTTTTCATTAATGCAATCAGAATCACGTTTATTATCCGTCCTCCTTCTTTAATATATGCTACAAATACAGTTCTGATTATACAGTTCTGTGTTTTTCCATTTTACATAAATGCATGTTACACTGAATGCCGATGAACATTATTTGACCCATATTTTGACGTTTAGTTAGCACTGAAGTGATCTGAACTGTTAAAGCAGACACTCAGCTTGCATTAATATGCTTTCTGTGTATGTGAAATCAATTTTGGAAATTACATCTGACACAGACTCTAAAGTGGGGCGATCCATGTGGAAAAATCAGATACACATCCAGACAGAGATTTGTGTGTGGTTGTGTCTGTGGTTCAAGAACTTTCAATTCTTTTTGCTTTAACTGGAATCATACAAAACAAATGTGAAACTCACAATAAACTGAATCAATTATTGAGGCAAAATAATGCAACATGCTTAATTGTGATAGTAGCAGAATCAAATGTCTCCTAATTGTTGTTTAACTTATTGTTAAAATCTGAAACCATAACAGAGTTGACGGTAACAGAGTTGACGATAAAAGTTGACGTAACAAAGTTGACGATAACTGTAACAGAGTTGACGATAACAGAGCTGATGATAAAAGTTAATGTAAAGTTGACATAACAGTTGATGATAACCGTGACAGAGTTGACGATAACAGAGTTGATGATAACAGAGTTGATGATAACAGAGTTGAGGATA
>CAIGQQ010011172.1:141787-155800 GCA_903798035.1 Danio albolineatus
ACACACACACATACACATATATACATGCATACATACACACTCGCAAATGCGCGCACACACACACACACACACACACACACACACACACTTACACTAATGCTCACAGTCATACACACATGAACCCGGAGGCGTACATGTACACACACACACACACACACACACACACATATAAAGGACACATAGACATACACGCACACACACAGACATAGACGTACGCACACACACACTATCATGCACACACAAATGCAAAGGCATACATAAACACACATCCACACACACACACCCATACATACATACATACATACATACATACATACATACATACATACACACACTGACACACATGAACTAACAGTCATACACACTAACACACACACACACACTCATAGACACATACTCACTAACGTACACATACTGACACACACATACACTCTCTCTCTCACACACACACACAAACACACTCACTAACGCACTTTCAATTCACACATACGCATCCACACGCACACACACACACACACCCTTCCCCCACAGCACATAACCATGCTCTGCTCTTTTCAATAACACGCATATGTATATAGACACACACACACACACACTCTTTCTCACACACACACACACACACACACATACACACTTAGATGATGTTTGAGCAGTAATCAGACACCAGTGGTCATCCGAGATCCCGACTGTGGTCAGCTTCAGGCCTTCACACCCACACACGAGCGCACACACGCGCACACGCACACATTCACATTCACTAAACACACACACACATAAACAAGCACTAATGTAGTCATGCACGCTATTATGACGAACTGTGTTGCACTAATTACTGTTACCAATCGTCTCAGTATGTATTTTAACACTATTAAAGTCCAATAACCATAAAAGAAAACACAGATGTACTATATTGTTAGAGTTTACTCAACTTGGATATATTCATCATCAAATAACAATATCATCCAAAGAAAACAAAAACATACATCAAATGAGCGTAGGCCTGCGCAAACTAATAATGAAATAAAAGTTCACAATGTAGGATCTAAAGACAAAAGGTTGATTCTAGTGCTGCACGATTAATCGATCGCAATCGCAATCGCAATCGCGATGTCAGCCTATGCGATTACATTACAGCGAATCTTGCGATTATATTAAATAAACGAATGCATTCGTGGACATAAGACATTCAAGAAAGAAAATGCACCGCCATTTTTGTAGTTTCCTTTTAATACGATTACAATGTAACTACGCATAATGTAACTACACGACCCAGAAGCCATCAGGACTGTGTGTGTTGTGTGTCTGAGTATTACGTGCTGACAAGCGCGACCGAGACAGAGCAAACACAGTGATAATGCTTGTCTCCTCCAAAAACAGCTGGGACATCGTGTGATGTTCTGAACGTGTATAATATGTTTGCGGCAGATAGACGCGAGTCGCTTTCTGTATGTTCTAAACCAAAAGTTTCAGTTAAAGCGAAACGACCGCGATGTGCGGACGTCTTTCCATTTTGGCGCTTTGCTTTTGTGCCCGTCGCCTGGCAACAGACGTACACAAAACATCAGCTTGATGACGCAAACGTACCGGGGTTCAGGAGGAAAATAGACATGCTGCGTCCGAAACCGCATACTTCCATACTATACAGTACGCTAAAATCAGTATGCGAGCCGAGTAGTATGTCCGATGTCATAGAAATCGAAAATCAGTATGCGAGAAGTACCCGGATGACTTACTACTTCCGGCGAGATTCTGAAGTGCGCATCCCATGCAAGCTGCGCTATCCCATGATGCCCCGCAAGAGAATTCATGAATGGAAGTGAAGCGACGCAACTGACGCAGGTAGGTCACGTGACCGTGACAAAATGGCGGATGTAGTAAGTCCGAATTCCATTCATACTTCTCTCATTCATACTGTATAGAACGTACTTTTCTAACGGCCGAGTAGTACGTTTACATTCAATTGCAGTACCGACTGAGTAGTAGGCGGTTTCGGACGCAGCCACAGTGTGAACACAAACCAACCAAGAAGGTGGCAAGGGGAGACAATCGAACTTGGGTACGGTCCAGGCAATTGAACCAAGTGTGAAAGCACCCTTAAAAAAACATTATTTGCAGCGGTGAGTCAGAAGTAATGGCGTCCATTAATGAACAGAACTACTCAGGAAGTTGGAAATATTAGTGAAGGTCGTGAGAGGTCGAATTGCTCACAACCGTCATCATAGGTTCAGTGTTTTCAGTCAAAGTAAATTATTGAATTAAATTGAAACTAGAAGAATTATTGTGTGCATGTATGGTGGTGAGTGACGAGGAATATCTGCTGTTAACCTTTCCATGTGCCCAACGTTCTCTATAAAACCAGAAACATGCTGAATGTTTTCATGTAGGGTGCATATATTGCATATGGCCACGTTTTAAATTAAATCAAATAAGCAGAACCAAAAGTTGTATGTTTGTGTGCGTGTATGTGTGTGTGTGTGTGTGTGTGTGTGTATATAACCGACAGAATATGATGTTTAAATAGTGCATGCTGCATTTCTCTCTCATAAACAATAATACAAAGCCATACATATAAAATATTGTTACATTTCATTTAATAATTGCAAGAAATATGGAATATGAAAATAAGTTTACAATAATGCAGATATTTATCTTGTAAAAATTATTTATTTTGAAACCATTTCAAGTTGAACAAACGCACACTTCAGCATTATTACTAATCTGTGTGTGCAATTTTCTTAAAAACCCATTAAGTTGACTTACAATAACATTTATAATCGAAATCGCATATCGCAATATTGACCTCAATAATCGCAATATGACAATTTTCCCAAATCGTGCAGCCCTAATTGATTCCTCACAAATCAAACAATAAGGATATTATTATAAAAGAGGTCCTTTATAGATACTATAGTCGTGCTTCGTACGACTCTTGCACATGTGTGATAATGAACAAATTAACGTCGTCAGTAATAAAGTCTCCTTATTGTATGACGGACACCAGCAGCACTACAAATGTGCTGAGTCATAGACATGCAATATGCGTTTAGATTATAATAATGCAGACATCTTTGAATACTCAAACATTACATCAATAAGGCAGCAGTTGCCCATCAAATACACAGAAATAACTGACAAACGTAGTAGTTTAATGTAATATACCGTCGACTGAAACTCACGTTTCTCAATGACACACTTTCAAGGATCGTCACCAGCTAGACTTCAGCACCGCGTATAAGCGTTATTAAAACCCATCCGTGGTCAATCCAGATTAGAAAACACTTTCTGTAGTTCACAAAGTGAAGGTGCTACAGAAGGAGACAATAATCTACAGTATTTCCTGCGTTAAAGTTGAGATTGTAGGACCTCTGCTTTCACGTCGCCATTCCTGAACTGATTCTCTTTCCATTTAGTCATTCGGTTGATTCTGAACTGATTCGCAGTCACGGGACTCACTAAATACGCCACACCTTTTCCTCTATATCAGGGACGACATAATCATTGTACACCTCTGTTAAATGTGCATAAACTGAACAATGGCGAACTGAACTGAACAATTTTACACACGCACTCACGCACGGACGCACACACAATCACACAAGCACGCATGCATGCACTGATGCAGTCGTACGCACACACACACATTGATGCAGTCACGCACACACACATATTCATACACACACACACACACACGCAATCATGCACACACATGTATACACGCAGACACACACACACACTGTACATACATAGACACATGCAGACAATCACATGCATATATGCGCGCACACACACACACACAGACTCAAAGACACGCAATCACATGCACAGTCACACACAATCTCACTCACATACGCACACGCACTCTCACACACCAACACAAACTCACACACACCATCACGTACACACACTCTTCACACACACACACACATATATTGTACATACATAGACACATACATGCAATCACAAGCACAGTCACACACAATCTCACTCACATACACACACTCTTCACACACAAACACACTCACACTCTCTGACACACTCTCTCTCTCACACACACACACACACACACACAATCTCTCACACAAACTCACACACGCTCATGTACACACTTTTCCACCATCCACACACACACACTAGTAAATTTCACAAGCATTTAACAAGAAACAGCAACACAACATTCAAGACAAACGCATCATCAGTTAATGAAGGACTTGAACTCTAGATGGATCTCTCCCTCATTAGCATAACCAGCAGCCCTGAGTGAGAAGCAGCCGTCTGTCCATTAGCCATTAGAGTGTTTGAGCTGCTGAAGATAATGTCAGCATAGACTCAGAGGATTATAGATGTGGAGCTTAAGGCCCCGTTCACACTAGTTCAGTTTTAAAACGGCGTTTTAGCAAGAAAATGATCCGCGTCCACACTAGCGTTTTCACCCAGCGTCTTAACAGATCTCCGTCCACACTACTCCACCACAAACGTATACCACATGACCATTGGCGCACTCTGGGCATGTGTGTTCAAGTATAAACAGGAAGCACGTGTCTCGCTCGGCATCTGGTTATTGTTAGTCAACAAACGCTGGTTGAACGATGAACGCGATGGTAAAGAAAGCAAGAGAGGTCTTTTAGTGGACAGACGACGAGGTCGAGCTGTTACTTAAAGTAACAAATGAATATAAAACATCCATGGCTATCGAAAATACAGTGTTTACAGTGAAGGCTGGTCTGCCGTCTGCCGGTGGCGTTATAGTCATGTGATCGGGGCTTGACCAATAAGGGAAGGATACACAATGACCCAAAAGCCCCAATGGAGTAGTGAATCTCAGCAGCCACGCCTCCGTGTTCAGACGTCTCCGTTTCCCCCATCCACACTGAGACGGAGCAGCAGCGCTTTAGAATGAATTCAATTCAATTCAATTCACCTTTATTTGTATAGCGCTTTTACAATGTAGATTGTGTCAAAGCAGCTTCACATAGAAGATTATAGTAAACTGAAAGTGTCAGTCCAGTTATTAGTGTTGGAGTTCAGTTCAGTTCAGTTCAGAGTTGTTTAATATTCACTACTTAGAGTCCAAACACTGTAGAGTAATCCATCGGTGCGCAGCTCTAGCTGCAGTCTAGTCGCCAGACGCTGGAGAACTCAAGGCTCGTCTGTCTTTAGAGGGTCACAGGAATCCGTCTCTTGCTTTCTACTCCGCCAAGCAGCTGCTCAGGATACAGCCTCATCCAGGATTATGGAAACCTTGGAATCGTCTCGTCGCGGGTCTTGGATCGCATCCGTGGCGCTGCATAGTCTCTGGGGGCCTCGGGATGAGTATCCCCAGGTGGAGATAGAGAACAAAGAGAATGAACACAGCCTCTCCAGCGTTTCCAAAACAGTCCTTTTTCAGGGCTCCTGAAGTGTGGAGGGATGGCGTAACCATAGCAAAACTTATGCGTTTTAAAACCAAAACGCACTAGTGTAAATGGGGCCTCAGATGAACAGCGACAGGAGTCTCCATTGACTGACAGAAGCATGAAGCACACACTGGAACTGAAGCGCACACACACACCTGACCAACACACACAGTGACACACAGCTGTCTGTAGCTCCGCCCTCTTCTGAAAAGAGCACAATCTCATTTGCATTTAAAGCGACAGTCACCAAAACACCACAATTAGGATCAAAGCCTGAAAGGGTCAGCTGCAGAGAGCTGGAGGACATCATCTGTGTGCTGAACTTCAAACACACACACACACACACACACACACACACACACACACTCTCTCTCTCTAGAGACAGCAGAGAGGCATTTGCAGCTTGTAGAAAGTGGCATTATAGGTGCTCTACAGCAATATTCTCGAAATTACCAAATACCCAAGCGTATCTCCTTTCACACGCTGCTGCACTGGAGGGCTTACAGAAGTGAAACCTCATGTGTCTTCATTAGAAGTCATTTCAGAACAGCAACTCAAAGCAGAGAGTCACCCAATGCTCCATCCAGAAACCACAGCACGCTCACAACTAGCACAGCACAGTACAGGCTTTGAGCATCGATACCGCAGATGTGAATCTGCAATCGTCACATCGCAGGATGTGCAATAGAGAGTTCATGCTGATGTAACGTGACCGGGCGTTAGGGCTTGCATAGACTAGTGGACTAGTCGAGCGATCGGCTACTTCAACCACTAGTCGGCGCTCTCAGAAACAATCGACTACTCGAGCGTGCATTTATAAATGACATCAAAACGACAAACGTATTCAACAAACCCCACGATCCAAGGTTAAAGCTTCCAACTACAACTGAGGATTAAATTCAAGATTATTAACATCAACACTAACACCACAGGGAATCCTCTCGAAGTGTAATGAACATCGGTTTCCTCTACTATCCAAGCAAGCAAAGTCATTTCTTGCTATCCCTGTCACCAGCTCACGAAGTGAAGGAAATTTTCTTTGGCCGGCAACACTGTAACAAGCCGGCATCCCTCTCACGTGGAGGCGCTTGTACAAACCAGCGATCCGCGATCCAAAGACTGGCTAGAGGATGAGAGCGGATGAAGTTAGATTCTATTCCTTATTTCTGTCGAAAACATGGTAAATATAAAATGATTAAATTGACGCGCTATTAATTCATAGTTGCGTTGCTGTTTTTTCTACGACTTTTAAATATGAAATACATTTTCCCATAGGCTACATTATGTCTGCATGTTAAAATATCATGCAGTCGTTTGTTTGTTTACTGTGTCAACGCATATTTTATTTATTATTTTATTTCATTTTTTATTTAGTTAAATAATTTATTTATAAATAGTTTATTTATTATTTATTTTCCGTTTCGCTCTATAGGCTATTGACGCTTGTTGAACTGTTTCTTTTCTGAACCAAAATAATTTTCATTCTTGTTATAATTGCTGGAAACTTAAATATTAAAGTTTTTTTTTTTTTTTTAATCAGACTACTTGTTGTATAAGTCAATTTCTTTGCTCACACATGCTCTTTTGCATAATCTTCATGCTGGTTGAAGTAGGCCAATGTAATCGTTCATCTTGATATTTTAATAACAGTTAAACGTAGCAGATATTAAATGACTGAATGAGATTTAGCCTAGCGCAGAATAATTGTATTAATCTTTTAATTTGTTTTATAATTGCTGCTTTTCGAATATGAGTTGCAAGACGCATTTTAGGTGTTGCGTGTGGCTACTTTATTAATTATACTCTTTAATTTAATTTTACTCTAATTAGCCTACAACTTTTTTCTTTTTTTCGCTAGTGTTATTAATATATTATTTATTTATTATTTATTTCGTTGCGGGTCAGCTGTATTGTTGACGAGAACTATTTTTGTCTTTCTGAACTGGTTTAAGTTCACTTAGTTCTTATTACTGCTGAAAACATGTTAAATAATACAGTTACTGTAATAACTTATTAAAGTATTGCAGGATGAACACGAGTTCGCTTTGCATATATGAGCTGATGACGCAGGTGTTAAATAACAACGTTGTGTGCAGCTTTTTATTTTTATATTACTCTGTAACTTAAAGTAATATAAGGTTTTGACAATTTATGTTCGGCCTATGAAATCGATGCATTCGGATATGAATTAATAAAACGTGTATTGAGGAGGATTTCTTTGTGTCTTTTTAACTAGTAGCTCGAACCACGGGTAGTCGAGTAACTCCAGTATTGTTTTGAAAAGAAATCGTTTAGCAGAAACCAGTAGTCGTGTAAGCCCTACCGGGCGTCATGGTGGCGCAGTGAGTAGCACGATCACCTCTGGTTTGCAATAATATCCAGCTGCAGGCCTGCAGAACCACACACGTTTCAGCCACACACAATCCAGCACACGTGATCTAGGCAAACCAAATATGGTTACGACGGATGGTAATGTTATTAACGTCTTCTCTGACATCGTCATCAATATATAATAGGCATGGGACGATAACCATTTTCAAGGTATACCGTGGTTTGGAAAAGTCAAGGTTTTCACACCGCCAAAATTTTCTGCTATATTTCTGCTATAGAGTGGAGGAACTATGACATCAATTTGTATGCAAAAACCCGAAAGCGAGTTAGCATTTTAGCAGCTCCGGTTCCCTCGTCTAAAAGTCAATGGTTTTTTTTAATGGGATTTCGATAAATCGCTTAAATAAGGTTTGGGCGAACACAAACTCGATAAACTTTTACGTTTTATTCTACGACATAAAACACATCAGTTACACCACACTGTTGATTTATTAAATCTGTTACGCTTCTTTTAAAAGACGGTTGCTATCAAGTTGCTCAACGGGACTACAGGCGGTGTCGGAGACATTATACGTTATCGAGCTGCACTGGTCTGGAACGCAGCCCGCTTGCGTTGGGCTTTAGGATTTGACTGTAATTTAAGTATTTACATGAATAGTATTTTATAGTTTGTACTAGTATTTTTCTAATTGGGAATTCATATTGTGTGTAGATAATGCCTTTACTTGTAAAGACTGCCAGAACAGATTCATGTGTTGATCATTTATTTTAATTAAACAATATTCTGAAGATAACTTACTGCTGACCAGCGCAGTCTGTCTCTTTTCTGCTCTCAGTAATGTAAACGTGTGAATAAATGTGTAAAAAATTATTTTACACATAATTTTATTTTAAAAGTTATTTTAATGTGATCAAAGGATTTTTCGTTGTTTTTTCTTCACCTGAACACATTTAACTCTGTCATAATACACTCCTCCTCCAAATGTAGAGCATATGTGACTGTATGAGCTGCTTTTCGGTGTACTTCATGACAAAAAAGAATATTGAATGTTGTTCTGTGTCCATGATGGTACTTGCAGGTATTTGATAGACTTGTCCCTCACGCCTCACTTCTGTCGTGTATAAATAAGGTAAGCGGGCTGTGTGCATGCGAGCGATACACTTATTTAAATGTCTTATCATGATACTATATAGGCACATTTATACATGCAGTTTTAAACCTTTTACAACAACCGTAAAGCAAAACAACATGTATTTCCCACATAAAAACTGTCCAAACGACTCGTATGTCTATGTGTTTTTGCGTATTTATTTGTTTATAATTTACAGCGTGGATTATAATATAATAAACCGAGAGATTAAACCTTTGTGATTGACCATATTTCTAAAAAATAAGCTTGAATTGTTGTCCGTATCAGGGTGGTGCTGACGTCACCGGCGAGCGCCCCGAAGGCACTGTAGTCCGCTAATAGCCTAATGTTAGCTTTTCAGTTCTTGCGTTTGCATTTACGACCCAAAAGTGCTAAAAGTTGTATTTTGGTGTGAGGATTATTCGGCTGCACAAAACGTGTAAGTGTAATGAGCAGTGTTTGAACACAGAGATTATTATTTGCAAACTTCGAAAAGCCTATGGGAAAATCCTTTGGGGATTTTATCGAGGGAACCAGTTTTATGCTAGCAGCTGATTGGCCTACAAGCTGACGTCATAGTTCCTCCACTCTATTATGCTGGCTAAGTTGGCGGTTCATTCCGCTGTGGCGATGCCTGATTATTAAAGGGACTAAGCCAAAAAGAAAATGAATGAATGAATGGATGACATGATCAGATCTAATAGCTTCCAGTTGTGTTTTTAGGACCTGCGACTGTCAGATGTCAAGCTAATTTAAACTATTCAGGCACAAGACATTATAAAGTTCACCACTTTAACAAAGACTAACTGTGTTTATTTATTTATACAGTGAAAATTATACTGGCGACACGGTAGCACAATCACCTCACAGCGAGAAGGTCGCTGATTTGAGTCTCGGCTGGGTCAGTTGGTGTTTCTGTGTGGAGTCTGCATGTTCTCCCCGTGTTGGTGTGGGTTTCCTCCGGGTGCTCCGGTTTCAGTCCAAACACATGCGCTATAGGGGAACTGATGAACTACACTGGCCGTAGTGTATGAGTGTGTGTGTGTGTGAATGAGTGTGTGTGGGTGTTTCCCAGTACTGGTTTGCGGCTGGAAGGGCATCCGCTGTGTAAAACATATGCTGGAATAGTTGGTGGTTCATTCCACTGTGGCGACCCCTGATAAATAAAGGGACTAAGCCGAAAAGAAAACACAGTAATGTCAGAGCAATGTCACACAGTAGGAGATCAGAGTAAACACACACACACACTTTACTGCCAGAGTCATACAGCAGGAGATACACTTTATCAACAGTTCAGCTCTTCATCATTTTATCATCATCATCACTGTCTTTCTCTCTCACACACACACACACAGTCTCTCTCTCTTAAATGTAATAATTACTGTAGTATTTTTCATACGAACTGTACAGAAGATGTGTTCAGGATTCAACAGGCTCAGAAGGAAACACACACACACACACACACACACACAAACAGCAGGCAGGAGGAGATACACTTTATCAACAGTTTAGCTCTTCATCGCTGTATTATCATCGTCTCTCTCTCTCTATCTGTCTGTCTTTCTTTCTCTTTCTCTCTCACTCACTCACACACTCTCTCTCTCTCACCTGTAATAATACACATCACTCTTCCCAGCGCTCAGCCCTGACTTCCGGATGACTTCTTCCTTCTTCCAGCCGGGAGGAAGCGCGGGGCAGTCCGTCCTCTTCTTCTCCATGATCAATAACCGATCGATCGGCCCGATCGGAACTGCTGATATCCGTGACGCGTTGACTCGGGGACGTGTTGACGTGACGTGACGCTCGCTAACGGGCTAGTGTTGGCTAGCTGCTGAGCTCGACACTTCTCCACCGGAGGTCTAGCGCTCGGCTTAACGCCGTTAAAGTGCGGTTGAGCGCGTCGTTCCGCCGTGATCGTTACCGCGAACTCGTCACCGATCAGTGACGCTGCTGTGACGCCTTCAAATATCAGCACTTCCCACACGAGTGACCGAGCGCTTGGCAACCGCAGGCCCCGCCTTTTGCTGACCTCCACAGCCACGCCCCATGATAAACTGACAGGCGCAAGCCCCGCCCCTCTAACAGTCACGTAACCGCCTGAAAGCCTCGCCCTCGGCCTGACAGCCACACGCCCCGCCTCTCAGAGAGCCCTGCCCTTTCATTTGACTGACAGCCGCTCACCCCGCCCCTCAGGCAGACCGCGTCTAGCCCCGCCCCTACTGTAATCCAGCCTGACTCACAGTTATTAGAGGATGACGCTGAAATCCTGAACACGTCATTAATAATATGATTATTAAACTATCAAAGCAGCTTTCAGTCACTTAAATCACGCGAAAAACGTCTTCATCGAGGGAATTACTGATCTTTTGGCAATAAAACAAAGCTGAAATCCAAGCTTACACCGTGTTGTGTTTAACTTGAAGTGTGAAAACAGCTGAATTAATGACTGCCATTGCTGCTCTTGTGTAGATTCTTTAGTTTTTATTGTGTTTCCAAGGGCGTAAATCTGATTTAACACTAGGGGGGGGCAATAAATATAAAATTTCCCTTGAGTGATTTTTTGAGGGGGACACAAATAATACAGTCAAATTGTACTTCTAAAGATATGTCCCCACAGTTAAACACTTTGGCTCTATCATTATTATTTCAGCATGGAGACTCAGGTTCAATGACAGCAGATGTGTACGGTCAACAGACTGACTCCTGAAGCAGAAGAAATGCAGGAGAGATGTTTTCTAAACTCACTTGTTTAAATTACACTTGTTAAATGGACAGATCATACTGTAAATAGGTGAGGCTGTGATGTTCATCTGCTGAACTGAACAGCCACAACACTAAACACATTAAAGAAACTGCTCATCTAAATAAACACTCTGTCATAATCCCTTCACCCCCTCACCTGACACTGTACATCTGACTGACTCTGCTCTGCCTCAATATTTTCCTTCTCCTTTGCCTGTGAATGGTATTGTGACATTAGTATTTTCATAATCACCCATTCTTAAAGCCAAATTGCCTTAATATGTGAACTTTTTGTATTTATTGGCGTTTAAGTGCACTGAATAATGATCTTATGTCCACTTTCCTTTTCTCTGTCACTTTATCTAGTCACTGCAAGGCAAGATTAAACACAATGGTAATTCACAGAGGTTTACATGAAGTACATAAAACTATAAAAATAATCACAACAATAAAAACAAGGAATTAAAAAAGGTTAAAGTTGTTGTTTTGAATTAATTGTCATGTATGAACAGAATGGAAATTGATACAGAAATACAGTGGAGTGAGTTCAGACGTAGTACAGTACTCATTTAGCAAAGCACAGCTACAAAATATGCTAATTGTGGCCGTTTATGTTGTTAACATTATGCCAACTCGTCACAAATAAAACATTGCATGGCAAATTTGGCGCGTTAGCTGCAGTGCACTTTGCAACAAGCTAACGCGTTAACTACATGGGTAATATTTCAATTGCTAATTTAGCAGACACATGGAAAATACATCGGTAATCAGCATTTTTACAGCAAATAATTGATGAATGAGTCTGTATCAACAACATTAAAGAGAATTGCTTTATTTAAAGTGAATAAAGTACCTTCCTCACTGGCGAGCATCTAGAACTGAGCCGAGGCGTCAGGCCACACACACCTGACTTGTGTGTGTGCGCTGCGCAAGTGCGCATAGTCGGAGAGGTGAACCGGGAAAAGCAGTGGACCAAACCACTGTGAGAAAGAGGAGGGGGAACTCAATAGTTTCTAAACGCATTTTAAATGCGAAATGCGTTTTTCTTTTCTACATATACAATTATTTTAGGTATAAACATATATTTTACCAAATACAGTGCAATTTTTTTTTTACTTTTTGTTTTTGGGAGGGGGGACAAACCTCGGATGGGAGGGGACATATCCCCCCTGTCCCCCCCGGGATTTACGCCCCTGTGTGTTTCGTCAACAACTGTTGTTTCTAATGTGCTTTATAACCAACTAGCTAAAGTTTCATACAGCTTTAAATAAATATACATTAATGTGTGTTTCCTGTCATCTTAAATCTGTGTTGTCTGCCGCTATATCCCTCAAACCAGCAAAACACACACTCTAAAAACACAGTGTTCAAAACTACCCAAATTGGGTTGTTTTAACCCTATTGCTGGGTAAATAGAGGACAGAACACATCAGGGCTTAAATTAACCCAAGTAATTGCCCTAGTAGCAAAGAATTCTGGCCCAGATTTGGCATGAATCTGGCACAGCAGGCATTCATCCGGCACTGGCATACGGCATGTGGGCCAAACATGGCCCTGGTTTGGCAGAGGTGGCACCGTCTTTAAGGCGGCACAAAATACTTGGGCCAGATGTAAAATGTAGTATTTGGGCCAGATGTTATTAACTGATGTGTGGGCCATGGAAGTTTGGCCAGTTTGACCCACATTTAAAATATATATTTTTTTATTTTCAAGAAAAGAAAAAATACATTTTCCCAATCAGGTCACTTTGAGAAAAAGCACGACCACAGCACGCCTAAAGTGATTCATGGGTTTATTAATTTCCTTGCTGTAGTAACACACCAACATATCTGGCCCAGTTCAGGCCCAATTATGGGTGATTACTGTAACTTGGTTGAGTCTTGGCCCAGATATGGTCCGTGTTTGGCCCTAGTCTGGAGGCTAGACTTGGTCCAGTCATGTACCGTAATTCACTGCGGCATGTGGGCCAAGCAAAAGCTGATTGTGTGGGCCAGAGCTGGGCCAGAGATATTTTACTATGTGGGTGGGTTATTATTTTTAACCCCAAAAACGTGTTGTTTTTTCTACCCAATAATTGGTTATTTATTCATAAATAACAGGTTCGTTTGACTTAATTAATGGGTTATATTTTCACATGTAATTTTTATCTTTCTTTTAAAATCATTGACCACATATAAACAAACAAACAGGTGAATATTGTATGAGCTTTATTCATCACATGTGTTCAGCACATCACACTCTGTAAACACACTTTACCTCAGAGATCACACACAACTACACACACATCATCAACTGCATTTAAAACAAGTCGCTTCATATTTATGGGTTACTCGTAAACATTTATAATAATAATATATTTATGTGGCATCTCAGTCAGCCCCTGCTGGGAGTTGATTTGACCCAAGGAGCTGGGTTGA